>JAWNNA010000697.1:0-92475 GCA_035043295.1 Drosophila sordidapex | reverse complement strand
TAACGAACCTATTTGCTTTGCCGTGCTAACGCTCAGTCGAGCTGTGGGTTCGTGCAACAAATTTAGAGAATTGGTCGCGATGCGACAATTGACAACACGTTTTTATATATTATTGTATAAATATGGTTTATTTGGAATCAATTTATTAAACTTATAATTCCGCTTAATGTTTGCGTTTATTTCCTTTGACAGTTCACTGAGGCCTTGGCTTGTTTCGGTAAGTGGTCCTGTTCGGGAAAGCCGGTTCTAGGCACCCCGTGCACCAGTTACAAAAGTCTGCGACTTCGCTTGCTCGACCGGGTACCATACGACACTCCTTTCAATCAAAAGGATTGCCGCCTGAACGCAGGCTTGATCGTACGCGTTGTAACTATGCAGACCTCGCCTCGTAGCACGACTTAAACGTGGCAAGGATTCACTACTTTATCTGTTTAAGGACCTCAGTGTCCTGTATTAGAATTATTCTTCCATCGCTGTTTTATTCTTCTGCCGCACTCGCGTAGATTTTGTTCGTAGCTCCCGCTTACGAACTTTAATTTTGAATTACTGGGCAGCTTTGGTATCTTTTAACTCGAACTAAACTTCGTCAGAGGTTTCGCTTTGCGTATCGGATCTCGCTCAACTGCCCGCTGTGTGTTGCGGCGCTCCTTTTATAGACCGGGTCGTGGCCTTTTGTTGGGACTGTACCAGAGATCACGCGATCGCCTCGGTGGCGTGATTTCTGGTAATTTTCCACTGCCATCTGCTGGCGCCAGCCTATGTCTGCCGTTAGTGTGATTATGGATGGAGATATTGCACTTGCAATACTCCTCACACATAACGGCACATGTCCTGGTGGACATGTGTGTCAGACACGCTCTTATGGCTGACAACCTGCGTGCGAAAGGGAGAGGACGAAAAAGAGCGAATTCGCCGCAACTGCAATCAACTGCATCTACTGTGAATGGCGCATATAGCACACATAAATATATAAACCTGTATATTTATTTGCCGTCGCTATATGGCTCCTCACACTCCCCTCTTTCTTCGGCAGTGGAAGACTTCCACTGTCCCAACGGTGATGTTTGTGTGGATGTGCTCGTTGATGTTGTCCATGCTGGGGAAGACGAATTTTCAAGAGTTAATGATCCCCTCCTCTGTTACCCTAGTGATCATTTCTAGATCTTCATTTTTTTTCTTTATTCTTATATATTTTCTATTTTGTTTTACTACCCTTGGGTCTGTTCTTGGAACACCCGGGTTTCATGGCCTACCGTCCTCTTGTTGTTCGGCGTCGTGTGTCGCCTCCTCTTCGTCGGATGAGATGATGATGACCTCCTCGGCTCACGCCCGCGGCACGTAAGGCATCGTGTCCTCATCATCCGGATTTAGTTGTAGGTCCGATGCCGAGTTGACGCCGTCGGCACTCGCGTCGCTGTCGGCGTCCGAGTCGGTGTCGGAATCCGAGCCCACGTCGCAGTCACCACTATCGTCCCACCACTATCGCACCGCGGATTCCTCCCGATCGGGGGTCGGTGGTAGCTCGGGAAAGAGCCTCCTCACCCACTCTGGGTCGATATCATTCTGCTCGCTGGGATATCGACGCCGCCGCGGCTGCTCGTCCTCTTCCATCGCAGGGTTCGGGGGTTCCCGCGCCTCTCCATCGATGCTCATCTCGAGGTCACTCTCGTCGTGACCTGGCGACGCCCACAACTCCAGTTCGTCGTCGTCGCGCTGGTCTTGAGGCGGCAGTCGTGGTATGGGCACACGCACCATAGCGCCTCACCCGCAGAACTCGCAATATGCGAACCACGCGTCCGCGTGGTCGCCGAGATCGCCGTCCAGCAGGCATGCGCGCTGCTGGACCGGCTCCTCTTCTATGCTGGGTCCCAGCTCCGCTAGGTTTAGCGGCGAAATTTGATGCCGACCGGCGTTGACCACTGAAGGCTGCGTTCATCTTTGCTTCGTTGTTCATTGTTTGTCTCCTCTGCAAACTTTTCTAATGAGCTGTGCGCGTGCCTGCAGTTTGATTATATAGTTTGGGCACTCGTGTCCCTTAATTCTCACTCTCTCGGGTTGAGTTTGTGCTCTTTTCTACCGGTGATGCTCCTTACACTAGTGTGGGTGGCTAACCAACGGTGTCCTGGTATCCATGTACCTGCACTAGTGCTGGTGACTAATTAACGGTGCATGGTTTCGTCACTCACGCATCCGCACTAGTGCTTTTGTTGTTGGTTGCCATTTTGCCTTTTGCGCACCGAGCACAATGTTTTTAGCGGTCGTTGCACTTGTGCTCTTCATAGTGCAAGCATTGTTGTTGTGCGATTCGTCAACAGCGGTGAGCGAAACGTTTTCGGTGGTCGCGGCGCTTGCGCTCTCATAGTGCAACCATTGTTGTTGTCTGATTCGTCTACAGCGGTGAGCGAAACATTTTTCAGTGGTCGCAGCGCTTGCGCTCTCATAGTGCAACCATTGTTGTTGTCCGATTTGTCTACAGCGGCGGTCGTTGTGCTTGCGCTCTTTGGCGTGTGAGCAGTGTTGTTGTAAATTTCCGCCAAAGCGACGAGCGGACGTTTTCGTTGCTTGGAGCGCTTATGCTCTCTAGCGTGTGAGCGGTTAATATGCTTTCGGCGGTCATTGCACTTCTTCTCTTGAAGCGCAAGCGTTGTTGCCGTTCTTTGTCAGCGGTAAGCATAACGCTTTCGACGGCCGTCGCACTTCGTCCGAGTGAACTAAAAAGCCATTCTCTTCCTCTACAACAGCTGTTGTCCACTCTTTGCAATAGCTGTGGCGTGTTAACTATTCGCCGCGTTCAGGGCTGTTCACCTAGTTTGGACCCGCCTTGTCTTTGTTTTTTTGTTTGTCTTTGTATTTGTATTTGCTGCTGCTTTAGCAATGCTGGCTGCCGCTGCTTGCTTTTGCAAAGAAGTAGCTGTTGCACTGCTTGCATGCTTATCTTCTCTTTGGTGTTGGCCCCTCTCTTCTGTTTGTGCTTCTGCTTGTGCTGTTGTTGCACTTGTGCTAGCGTGTGTGTGATTGTGCGCACGCGCTTTTTGCGCATTATGCCTCTCACGTAGCGGTATGATTGGTATTATATGGAGTGATATATAGCGATTTATGGTTTTTGGGTGATGGTGGCGTCGTGCAGGTCGCAGTCTGCCGGTCGCGCCCGCCTCTTTATTTGTATATGTGGGTGAATGGGGTAACAGTTTTTGTGGTGACTTACTACTTAGAGGCTGGGCCGGGTGTGTTTGCCAACACCCGCGGACACGGTGCGTCCTCTTTCCTCGGGATGGGTGCCGTCAAACGCCGTAGCTGGATCGGCCGGATCGGCCGCCTACGCCAGTGTCCAGTCGCTGATCCTCGAAGAAGATTCCGTCTCCACCTCGTACTCCGGCCAGGCACACTCTCACTCTCACTCTCACTCACTATCACTTTTAGTTTGTTGAATGTTTTGTTTTTGATTGTTTGTGCAAAAGTGTTTCAACTTTTCACAACTTTATATATTTTTCACTATTCACTGTTGCGATTTTGCTAATTTGATTTTGATTTGCGCGAAGCTGGCGTCCGTTCGCGGGCAGCGCCAGAGAGGTTGTGGCCTCCTGGCACTGGGCAAAGGCGCACAGCTCTCGCAGCGGCCAGGACGCATACAGCTATATTGGATGTATATAGTGTATACGCCCTGGCCATTGTTTTTGTACATGCGTACGTGTTGGCTGCCTAGTACAGGCGTTTGTGTGGAGTGAGTGAGTGATTTTAGTGAGTGATTTTGAGTGAGCGAGTGAGTGAGCGAGTCCGACAGGGGCCGAGGGAGAGACAGAGAAAGCGCGCTAATTAGCCAGTGATGGTGGGCGATACATGATCGACCACCATCAGAGAGCCAGAGCGGCGCTTTCTTCTTCGAGAGCGCGACAAGAGACGGCGGTCGGCAAGCACGACCAAAGCCGAGCCAAGCAATTGGCGGACCTAGGGCACTAGCATCTCTGAGGAGGGGGAGGAAGGGGTCACCGTCTACTGTCCGCAAGTCTTGAACAAAAGTTTTATGTCCGTTCTCATTGCGGTTTATATTGTAAATGCATACGCAACCTATTAATAAGACATTTTTTACATTAGCCCAACATCACACTATTTTTTATCCTCGACCACTGACTAAACTATAACTAAATTTAAATAAAATTAAAATTCATATTTTATATTATACAATTTATAATTAATTACATCTATTAAGAACAACAAAAAGTAGATACACGCACCATTAAAGCAGGCATTTCTGCCGCTGTGCGTCTTTCTTGCTTGTTGTTGTTCTTATTTAAAAAGGGGAAGTGGTCGAGGACTTGGCTAAAAATTGAGGCTTATGCACTACAGCCTCGAGTTTGAATTATGGAGCGCAAAACAAGAAGGCTGCCATCTCGTTTTGCACATAATCGATTGTCAATGGTCAAGCAATAGCACTGATCAGCTGACAATGATCAGCTGGCAATGCCATTGCTTGGCCGTATGTCGCACGTGTTGTGAAAATTTGCAAAAAGCAAATTGTTGTGGCTCGATCGCAATAAGAAAATGCTAGTGGACCTCGAAATTTGGGTTGTGGGCGATGCATTTAAATTATATGCGCAAATGCGCGGAGTGGCTAATTAATTTGGTAAATGCATCGCCCGAGGAACCACGAGCAGATCACCATCGCGTCGTGTTACATTGCTGTGTGTGTGTGTGTGTGTGTGTATTTATATTGGCCAAAGTGGCCAATAAAAGTGAGTAATTAGAATAAAAAGAGAGATTTGCAGACTGCCGCCGAATGGGATTAATTACTGTTTTTAAAATGGGTACAATAATTAATCCCGACGACAGTCTGCAAATCTTCTTGTGTTTGCATATATAATAATATATAAATATTTAATTTATTAGGTTGTGCCCTGCATGCTGCTGCGTCGTTGACGCCGCTGCGATGATCGCTGCTGCTGCTGGATGCCGCTGTTGGATGCAGCGCGTTTCGCTGCTGGATGTCGGTGTTGGATGCAGCGCGTTTCGCTGCTGGATGCAGCGCGTTTCGCTGCTTGATGCCGCTCTATTATGCGGCTGGATGCCGCTATGTTGTCGCTGCTGCATGTCGCTGCTGATGTTTTGCTGGGTGCAGGTGAGCAAAATCTGTATTTATTTTGCCCACTGCTAATGTCGCTTTTGATTCAAATGTAGTTGCTGAAGTCGCTGCCGCTGCTTTCCTCCGTCTCGCCATCGCTGCCTCTGCATACTGCCGCTGCCACCGGCGTAATTTGTGCTGGCCATCAAATCTGAGATGGCCCGCTGGCTGCTGAAGTCGCTGCCTCTGCTCTCCTCCTCTCGCTGTCGCTGCCTCTGCATACTGCCGCTGCCACCGGCGTAATTTGCACTGGCCATCAGTTGTGAGATGGCCGGCATGGCTGCTTTCGCTGCTAAGGTCGCTGCCGCTGCTCTGCGGCTGCCGTCGAATTTGGAGCACTGGATTATTGTATGGAAGTTGCTGCCTTCTGCTAATGCCGCTGCCACCGGCATTAGTGCGCTGGCCATCGCAGTGTGCGATGTCGCGCTGGCTGTCTCCGCTGTCGCTGCCTCTGCATAGCGCCGCTGCCACCGGCGCAATTTGCGAGGGCCATTGGCGTCGCCGCCGTGTTGGTAGTGGGATACACTTAGTGGGTCCCCACAATCGCTGCATCCATCGCCGCCGTCAGGAACGAGGTCGTGGACAATGGGATGTGTGGAGTGGGGAGGGAGTGGTATGTATGGTTTTTTGGATGTATTTTATCCTTTTTTAATTTGTTTTTAATTTGCAGGCTGGACGTGCACGGGACCAGCGCATGATGTAGACGGTTTGCTTACGCTGGCTGTCCAGCGCTGCCACCGCTGGAACGACCGCCCACACCACGGCTGGAATCCACCCACATCCACAGCCAGAAATTATTTATTGGCTGCCTTGCCATTAATGGGAAGTATGATTTGTATTTTGTATTTATATGGTATTATATAATTTTTAATTTGCAGGCCGGACGTGCACGGGACCAGCGCATGATGTAGACGGTTTGCTTACGCTGGCTGTCCAGCGCTGCCACCGCTGGAACGACCGCCTACACCACGGCTGGAACCCGTCATCATCCATAGCCGCATATCAATTTATTGGCTGCGCAGTTAGCTGACACAGGAGTCCAGCGCTGCCACCGCTGGATCAACTGTATCAACCTGCACGTTTGTGCTAATCAGCATTTTTGTAAGCTTATCATTTTATTTAATATTTTTTGTTTTTGTTGCCCTGCCGTTAGTGGCTAAAATTCTTGCTATTGGCTAGTTAACTGCCGTAATTGATTTCTGCTTAGTATGGTTAGCTTTAGTTGACAATCCTCTTCAATTTAGCGAGATTTATACTTTTTATGGGTGCACCTGATTTGATTATACTTTAAATTTTATTTGTAATTTTAATTGTAAATTTTAGACGAGTGTTTTTGTTTGCCGTTCACTCTGTGCGGCTGAGTTTTGTTTAATTGCTTTGTCTATCGCGCAATGTGCGATGATTTGGCCGAGGCCAAAGTGGAAATTATTTAAATTGTATTTGTATTTGTATATTTTTATATTGATATTTAAATTAATTTTTGAAATTTAACTGAGAGCGCGGTGGACACCATATGTAGCCCACAACTTCAGTGTATACACCTCCATTCATGCGGTGGGCCAATATGGTGCCTCCGCCTAATCCTAATTTACACCCCTTATGTAGCCGGGGTGTTAGGCTTTGTGAAATGGTGCTGCCCTGATATTATTCCTCGTTTGCCAACACATCAGTTTTGCCAGTGTTTGGCAAAGGATTAGCCGCTCTATTTGTCGCTTTCCATTCATATAATGAATGGACTCTCTTGGAGTGGGTCCGTCTCCAAATCTATTGCGCATGACAATAGATCAGAGCACCACCCACTCCAATGCTTTTTGTCTTAGCGTATAGAGCGGCAGGCGGTTACAACGGATCAGCTTTTCAAGGCCGATCACAGTGCAACCGCCTTCTCCACTGATGCTTGAGGATGGCTATTAATTCTTTATATTAATTAACTAATTATTATATATAATTTTATATTTGAATTTTATGGCACAATTTGGCCGGAGTGGATTAGTTGTGTGCTATTTTATTTTTAAATGTATTTAAAGAGGATTGTATAGTATTGGATTAGCTAGTTTATTGTTTATTGTTTATTGACTGTTACCATGGCCATCAGAAGATTGATCATTTGATCAATCTTTTGGGTCATGCTATGCATGGCACTAGCATTCGCCTCAATGGCCATGGTAAACCTGTCGTTGTTAACGTTTGTTGGAGGTGGGTGCTGTTCGGTCTGCACCTTTTGCCTTTTTTCATTATGCTTATTAGTAAGCGTATTTGCTGTTTGTATTGCTTCATTTTGTACTTGCTGGTGTTGCGTTTGTTGTTGTTGCCGGTTGGGTTGCGTTTTCACTGCACGCTCTTGTTCTTGTTCTAGCCTCAGCTTTGTTTGCAGCCGATTAAGATGGCTCATAGCCGGATTCGTAGCATCATTATTATTTTTATTTTGTTTTGAGTTTGCCAGTATAGTTGCTGTTGTTGTTGCAGCCTGATTTTTGCTGTCCACTAGCGGTTGCTGGCTAGCAGTAAGTTTCGCCTTAGCGCTCTTATAGATCGGGCAGCCCCTGTAGCTCGAGATGTGCCGTCCACTACAGTTGGCACATCTGGCCGGGGTGCTCCGATCTTTTAAGCAGTCTGCTGTTGGGTGTGCTTCGGCGCACTTAAGGCATTTTGGTGGCCTCGAGCAATAGTTCTTGGAGTGTCCAAACGCCTGGCACCGGTGGCACTGCACCGGCTCAGTACGTCTGGACAATTGCTCAAAAATGAGATTATGTTGGTTGCCCAACGTGTTTACCTCCAGGATTCGCTTGTTTTTAATGTCATCCCTCTCCAACTCAATCTCAAAGACATTGAGTGGTCGGCCAGTGAAACGGTGCTTGGCACACGCCAGATAGCGCACCTTATGGCCAAGTTTGGCCAGTTCAGCGCGTATCCATTGCGGAGCGGTTGAGTGGTGGAGGTGCCGAACTCTCACTCTGTAGCCACGCTCCTCAATAGGCTGGTGTGTGTGCATCTGTATGTTGGCATTGGCTAGTAGTTCGCTGGCAACATGGTAAGACTCACTGTCAATGCAGTTGAGCCTTACCCTGTCGCCAGTTACTGGGCATTTGATGGTGAACTTGTGGGCGCTGAGGCCTTTGCTAAGCTCGTCCATGACGCCTTGGATATTACTGACATTTGTCAGGAATATAGTTGGCACCTTGGCGCTCATGGACGAGAATCTCTTCTGGCTTTCCAGCCTTTGTTGGTGCAGCGCAAACTGCTGATTAATTTGCGCTTGCCGCTGTGTCCGCTCGTCGTTGGCGACAGTCGGCAAGTAAGTTGTTGGTGACGGGGTAGGGGTAGGGGAAGGGGAAGGGGAAGCAGGGCCACCGGTGACATCCATCGAGTCATCATCATCCAAATCAGTACTGCCACTCTGATTGAATAAATCAAAGTGGTCGCCCTGATAATAATGATCAATGTAATGGCTAGTTTTGACTCGGCGTCTGCCACCAGCTGCCCTTCTCTTCCCGTATATTTTAAAGCCACGCTTTGGCTTGTTGGTGCTGGCTGGGATTGGGGCATATTCAGCCTCATCCCTATTTGATTTTTTAATGGCTTTGGGCTCGGGTGGAGATGGTGGCTTGGTCACCTTTCTCTTCCGGCTTTGATTGTGGCTGTCAACATACACGTCGCTGCCATCGGTGCTGACTATGTAGCCAGGTGATGGCGGGGCACCGACATCCATGTCAGCATCGGCGGCATCGTCAACAACACTGCCACTGTTGTTGGTCGCCGGTGCTGCATGGACTTGGGCCCGTACGACGTGCTCACGTCGTTGACTCTCTTGACTACTACGCTGGAGCAGCACATTCAGCTGAAGTTGCTCTTCAACTGGGTACCGCGCCAGCAGTTCATCAAGAGAGTCAATCGATATGAACATACTGTTTGTTGAGCTTGTGCAATTGTTGGTGGCATTTACATTTGTAATGTTAATTGAGCGGCCTTCGCTATACAGGCTGCAATTGCTCTTGCTCTTTTGCATCTTTGTATTGTGCATGTTTGTATTGGCTGGGTTAATCGTTGTTGTATTCGCGGCGAGCATAGCTGTGTTGGCGGCCACTGCTTGCTCAGGGAGAGCAGTAGCTATTGCACTGCTTGCTCGCTTTTGTTCTCTTTTGTGCTGGCTCCTCTCTTTTGCTGTTGTATTGGCTGCTGTTGAGCTTGTGCTTGTGCTAGCGTGTGGGTGGTTGTGCGCGCGCGCCCTTTGCGCATTCTGCTTCGCACCTAGCGGCATCTTTTTGTGTGTTTGCGTGTTTGTGCGTTTGCGTGTTTGCTGGCGCCAAAAAGTAGCGTCGCGTCGCTTTTGCTTTTTGGCGGGCTAATGCTGTGCGCCTGGTGCGCAAGACTTTGTACTGGATTTACAGGGATTTATATGGGGTGATATGGAGTATATAAAAGATTTATGTTGTATTGGGTGATGGTGGCTGCTGTGGCGTCGTGCAGGTCGCAGTCTGCCGGTCGCGCCCGCCTCTTTATTTGTAAAATTGGGGTATGGGGAACAGTTTTTGAGATGGTGACTTACATAGAGACCGGGCCGAGTGTGTTTGCCAACACCCGCGGACACGGTGCGTCCTCTTTCCTCGGGATGGGTGCCGTCAAACGCCGTAGCTGGATCGGCCGGATCGGCCGCCTACGCCAGTGTCCAAGTCGCTGTATCCTCGAAGAAGATTCCGTCTCCACCTCGTACTCCAAGCCAGGCACACTCGCACTCCACTCTCACTCTATAATCACTTTTAGTTTGTTGGAGGTTTATTTTTGATTGTTTGTGGAAAAGTGTTTCAACTTTTCACAATTTTTTTACAAGTTTTCACTATTCACAGTTCGATTTTGCTATTTGATTTTGATTCGCGCGCAGCTGGCGACCGTTCGCGGGCAGCGCCAGAGAGGTTGTGGCCTCCTGGCACTGGGCAAAGGCGCACAGCTCTCGCAGCGGCCAGGACGCATACAGCTATATTGGATGTATATAGTGTATACGCCCTGGCCATTGTTTTTGTACATGCGTACGTGTTGGCTGCCTAGTACAGGCGTTTGTGTGAAGTGAGTGAGTGATTTTAGTGAGTGATTTTGAGTGAGCGAGTGAGTGAGCGAGTCCGACAGGGGCCGAGGGAGAGACAGAGAAAGCGCGCTAATTAGCCAGTGATGGTGGGCGATACATGATCGACCACCATCAGAGAGCCAGAGCGGCGCTTTCTTCTTCGAGAGCGCGACAAGAGACGGCGGTCGGCAAGCACGACCAAAGCCGAGCCAAGCAATTGGCGGACCTAGGGCACTAGCATCTCTGAGGAGGGGGAGGAAGGGGTCACCGTCTACTGTCCGCAAGTCTTGAACAAAAGTTTTATGTCCGTTCTCATTGCGGTTTATATTGTAAATGCATACGCAACCTATTAATAAGACATTTTTTACATTAGCCCAACATCACACTATTTTTTATCCTCGACCACTGACTAAACTATAACTAAATTTAAATAAAATTAAAATTCATATTTTATATTATACAATTTATAATTAATTACATCTATTAAGAACAACAAAAAGTAGATACACGCACCATTAAAGCAGGCATTTCTGCCGCTGTGCGTCTTTCTTGCTTGTTGTTGTTCTTATTTAAAAAGGGGAAGTGGTCGAGGACTTGGCTAAAAATTGAGGCTTATGCACTACAGCCTCGAGTTTGAATTATGGAGCGCAAAACAAGAAGGCTGCCATCTCGTTTTGCACATAATCGATTGTCAATGGTCAAGCAATAGCACTGATCAGCTGACAATGATCAGCTGGCAATGCCATTGCTTGGCCGTATGTCGCACGTGTTGTGAAAATTTGCAAAAAGCAAATTGTTGTGGCTCGATCGCAATAAGAAAATGCTAGTGGACCTCGAAATTTGGGTTGTGGGCGATGCATTTAAATTATATGCGCAAATGCGCGGAGTGGCTAATTAATTTGGTAAATGCATCGCCCGAGGAACCACGAGCAGATCACCATCGCGTCGTGTTACATTGCTTGTGTGTGTGTGTGTGTGTGTATTTATATTGGCCAAAGTGGCCAATAAAAGTGAGTAATTAGAATAAAAAGAGAGATTTGCAGACTGCCGCCGAATGGGATTAATTACTGTTTTTAAAATGGGTACAATAATTAATCCCGACGACAGTCTGCAAATCTTCTTGTGTTTGCATATATAATAATATATAAATATTTAATTTATTAGGTTGTGCCCTGCATGCTGCTGCGTCGTTGACGCCGCTGCGATGATCGCTGCTGCTGCTGGATGCCGCTGTTGGATGCAGCGCGTTTCGCTGCTGGATGTCGGTGTTGGATGCAGCGCGTTTCGCTGCTGGATGCAGCGCGTTTCGCTGCTTGATGCCGCTCTATTATGCGGCTGGATGCCGCTATGTTGTCGCTGCTGCATGTCGCTGCTGATGTTTTGCTGGGTGCAGGTGAGCAAAATCTGTATTTATTTTGCCCACTGCTAATGTCGCTTTTGATTCAAATGTAGTTGCTGAAGTCGCTGCCGCTGCTTTCCTCCGTCTCGCCATCGCTGCCTCTGCATACTGCCGCTGCCACCGGCGTAATTTGTGCTGGCCATCAAATCTGAGATGGCCCGCTGGCTGCTGAAGTCGCTGCCTCTGCTCTCCTCCTCTCGCTGTCGCTGCCTCTGCATACTGCCGCTGCCACCGGCGTAATTTGCACTGGCCATCAGTTGTGAGATGGCCGGCATGGCTGCTTTCGCTGCTAAGGTCGCTGCCGCTGCTCTGCGGCTGCCGTCGAATTTGGAGCACTGGATTATTGTATGGAAGTTGCTGCCTTCTGCTAATGCCGCTGCCACCGGCATTAGTGCGCTGGCCATCGCAGTGTGCGATGTCGCGCTGGCTGTCTCCGCTGTCGCTGCCTCTGCATAGCGCCGCTGCCACCGGCGCAATTTGCGAGGGCCATTGGCGTCGCCGCCGTGTTGGTAGTGGGATACACTTAGTTGGGTCCCCACAATCGCTGCATCCATCGCCGCCGTCAGGAACGAGGTCGTGGACAATGGGATGTGTGGAGTGGGGAGGGAGTGGTATGTATGGTTTTTTGGATGTATTTTATCCTTTTTTAATTTGTTTTTAATTTGCAGGCTGGATGTGCACTGGACCAGCGCATGATGTAGACGGTTTGCTTACGCTGGCTGTCCAGCGCTGCCACCGCTGGAACGACCGCCCACACCACGGCTGGAATCCACCCACATCCACAGCCAGAAATTATTTATTGGCTGCCTTGCCATTAATGGGAAGTATGATTTGTATTTTGTATTTATATGGTATTATATAATTTTTAATTTGCAGGCCGGACGTGCACGGGACCAGCGCATGATGTAGACGGTTTGCTTACGCTGGCTGTCCAGCGCTGCCACCGCTGGAACGACCGCCTACACCACGGCTGGAACCCGTCATCATCCATAGCCGCATATCAATTTATTGGCTGCGCAGTTAGCTGACACAGGAGTCCAGCGCTGCCACCGCTGGATCAACTGTATCAACCTGCACGTTTGTGCTAATCAGCATTTTTGTAAGCTTATCATTTTATTTAATATTTTTTGTTTTTGTTGCCCTGCCGTTAGTGGCTAAAATTCTTGCTATTGGCTAGTTAACTGCCGTAATTGATTTCTGCTTAGTATGGTTAGCTTTAGTTGACAATCCTCTTCAATTTAGCGAGATTTATACTTTTTATGGGTGCACCTGATTTGATTATAATTTAAATTTTATTTGTAAATTTTAATTGTAAATTTTAGACGAGTGTTTTTGTTTGCCGTTCACTCTGTGCGGCTGAGTTTTGTTTAATTGCTTTGTCTATCGCGCAATGTGCGATGATTTGGCCGAGGCCAAAGTGGAAATTATTTAAATTGTATTTGTATTTGTATATTTTTATATTGATATTTAAATTAATTTTTGAAATTTAACTGAGAGCGCGGTGGACACCATATGTAGCCCACAACTTCAGTGTATACACCTCCATTCATGCGGTGGGCCAATATGGTGCCTCCGCCTAATCCTAATTTACACCCCTTATGTAGCCGGGGTGTTAGGCTTTGTGAAATGGTGCTGCCCTGATATTATTCCTCGTTTGCCAACACATCAGTTTTGCCAGTGTTTGGCAAAGGATTAGCCGCTCTATTTGTCGCTTTCCATTCATATAATGAATGGACTCTCTTGGAGTGGGTCCGTCTCCAAATCTATTGCGCATGACAATAGATCAGAGCACCACCCACTCCAATGCTTTTTGTCTTAGCGTATAGAGCGGCAGGCGGTTACAACGGATCAGCTTTTCAAGGCCGATCACAGTGCAACCGCCTTCTCCACTGATGCTTGAGGATGGCTATTAATTCTTTATATTAATTAACTAATTATTATATATAATTTTATAGTTGAATTTTATGGCACAATTGGGCCGGAGTGGATTAGTTGTGTGCTATTTTATTTTTAAATGTATTTGAAGAGGATTGTATAGTATTGGATTAGCTAGTTTATTGTTTATTGTTTATTGACTGTTACCATGGCCATCAGAAGATTGATCATTTGATCAATCTTTTGGGTCATGCTATGCATGGCACTAGCATTCGCCTCAATGGCCATGGTAAACCTGTCGTTGTTAACGTTTGTTGGAGGTGGGTGCTGTTCGGTCTGCACCTTTTGCCTTTTTTCATTATGCTTATTAGTAAGCGTATTTGCTGTTTGTATTGCTTCATTTTGTACTTGCTGGTGTTGCGTTTGTTGTTGTTGCCGGTTGGGTTGCGTTTTCACTGCACGCTCTTGTTCTTGTTCTAGCCTCAGCTTTGTTTGCAGCCGATTAAGATGGCTCATAGCCGGATTCGTAGCATCATTATTATTTTTATTTTGTTTTGAGTTTGCCAGTATAGTTGCTGTTGTTGTTGCAGCCTGATTTTTGCTGTCCACTAGCGGTTGCTGGCTAGCAGCAAGTTTCGCCTTAGCGCTCTTATAGATCGGGCAGCCCCTGTAGCTCGAGATGTGCCGTCCACTACAGTTGGCACATCTGGCCGGGGTGCTCCGATCTTTTAAGCAGTCTGCTGTTGGGTGTGCTTCGGCGCACTTAAGGCATTTTGGTGGCCTCGAGCAATAGTTCTTGGAGTGTCCAAACGCCTGGCACCGGTGGCACTGCACCGGCTCAGTGCGTCTGGACAATTGCTCGAAGATGAGATTATGTTGGTTGCCCAACGTGTTTACCTCCAGGATTCGCTTATTTGTGATCTCATCCCGCTCCAGCTCAATCTCAAAGAGCATTGAGTGGTCTGCCAGTGAAACGGTGCTTGGCACACGCCAGATAGCGCACCTTATGGCCAAGTTTGGCCAGTTCAGCGCGTATCCATTGCGGAGCGGTTGAGTGGTGGAGGTGCCGAACTCTCACTCTGTAGCCACGCTCCTCAGTGGGCTGGTGTGTGTGCATTTGTATGTTGGCTTTGGCTAGTAGTTCGCTGGCAACATGGTAAGACTCACTGTCAATGCAGTTGAGCCTTACCCTGTCGCCAGTTACTGGGCATTTGATGGTGAACTTGTGGGTGCTGAGGCCTTTGCTAAGCTCGTCCATGACGCCTTGGATATTACTGACATTTGTCAGGAATATAGTTGGCACCTTGGCGCTCATGGACGAGAATCTCTTCTGGCTTTCCAGCCTTTGTTGGTGCAGCGCAAACTGCTGATTAATTTGCGCTTGCCGCTGTGTCCGCTCGTCGTTGGCGACAGTCGGCAAGTAAGTTGTTGGTGGCGGAGGTAGGGGAAGGGGAAGGGGAAGCAGGGCCACCGGTGACATCCATCGAGTCATCATCATCCAAATCAGTACTGCCACTCTGATTGAATAAATCAAAGTGGTCACCCTGATAATAATGATTGTCAATGTAATGGCTGGTTTTGACTCGGCGTCTGCCACCAGCTGACCTTCTCTTTCCGTATATTTTGAAGCCTCGTTTGGGCTTATTTGTATTGGCTGGGATTGGGGCATATTCAGCCTCATCCCTAGTGGATTTTTTAATTGATTTGGGCTCGGGTGGAGATGGCGGCTTTGACACCTTTCTCTTCCGGCTTTGGTTATGGCTGTCGATGTACACATCGCTGCCATCGGTGCTTACAATGAAGCCGGGCGATGGCGGGGCGCCGACATCCATGTCAGCATCGGCGGCATCGTCAACAACACTGCCACTGTTGTTGGTCGCCGGTGCTGCATGGACTTGGGCCCGTACGACGTGCTCACGTCGTTGACTCTCTTGACTACTACGCTGGAGCAGTACATTCAGCTGAAGTTGCTCTTCAACTGGGTACCGCGCCAGCAGTTCATCAAGAGAGTCGGTCGTGTGCATTTATTATTATTATAATTGGGGATATTTAGCACTGCGACCTATAAGGTCTATTGTGCCCCCTTACTGAGCCTACAGCTCTTCCCTCAATCCCAATCTTTGTTGGGTTGAGGGTTTCTATATCCTTGGGCCTCATGATATGTTGCCCTAGGACGCTGCATCTTTTCCTGGTTAGGGCGACGCATTCTGTTAGGATGTGCGTCGAGGATTCCTCCTCGTATCCGCAGAACCTGCATGTGTTGCTACTATAAATACCTAATTTGGTTAGGTGACTTCTCAGTCTACAGTGTCCTTTTAATAGACCTGTGAGTATTCTGAGTCTATTCTTCCCCATGGATATCATTAGCTTAAGGTTAAGTTCTAGAGCTGACCTAAACCCTTCCCAGTTCGTTTTCCTGGGGTTGCGACATGGTACGCTGCTACCCGTGTTTAATTCTATACGAATGAGAATGATTCTATGGTCAGACATAGATTCTTCCTGAGATACATGCCAGTCCCTAAGGTGTGGTTGAAGGGACCGACTGATGAGGGTGATGTCTAGCACCTCCTCCCTGATGCTGGTTACAAATGTCGGTGTAGATCCGACATTGGCAAGTTCTAGATTATATCTACATATAAAATCTGTGAGGCACTCACCTCTCGTGTTGGTGTCGCTGCTGCCCCATATGGTGTGGTGCGCGTTGGCATCGCATCCGATGATTATCGGCGTCTTCATCTTTCGGCAGTATTCCACCAACTTCGTTATTTCCGCTGGTGGGCAGGCTTCATCTCCTGCGAAGTAGGCCGATGCTATCACCAGGGGGGTGGCATTTCCCTTGTCCTGTATTGCTATGGGAACGCAGTCCCTCGTCAAAAATTCTGAAAGGATAGTAAAGTTAATTTCTTTCCTTACCATAATGCATGCCCTCGGCGTTGGGTGTCTTTGATCCCATATTACCTTTGTGCTTGCCGTGAACAGGCCTTTGATGCCATTGTTCACCCATGGCTCCTGCACCAGGGCTAGCCCAAGATGCCGTTTGGTAAACATCCTCGCAAGGACAGCCGAGGCTGCCTTGGCACGGTGGATGTTTACCTGGGCCAGGCCCGTTGTGATGACTCCCGTCATCTACTGGAGGAGGGTCTCCTGCTTACATGGTGGTTGGGGCCCAGAGCTGCACCCATCACCGCTGTCCGTCAATGTAACGTCAGCTCCTTCCTCTTCTCCAAGCTCCTCCTTCAACTCCTGCGAGGACATCATTGCGTCCCCGTCCTCAGCTTCACCCAGTTCGTCGGGGCCGAGCGTCATATCCGCCAGGTCCTCATCTTCTGCCAGGTCTTCTGACAGGTCGATGATGACTGACGGCTGATTGCTCGATCCGTTCGATGGGTGTACCCTCGTGTCTTTCTCCTGTGTTGGGGTGGGCTGCGTATTTCCCCCAGCCTTCTTTTTCAGTCCACTTACGGGGATGTTCCCGTATCGGAAGTTTATCTGATGTCCTTTGTCGACGATCTTCCTCTTGGACATTTCATCAATTCCAATGACTAGGAGGGCTCCTTCCCCCTCGTTCCTCCTAGTAATCACCTTCCAAGATGAAATGTCCATCCCGTTCTGAACCCCGATAAGGGGCAACAGGGACTCGGTAGACCGATCTTTACTTCTTGGGCAGTATAAGGTAATGCAGTGGGGCGACGGTATATCATCCCCCACCTTGCACTCTAGGGGCACCCCCTTCCATGACCGTAGCCGTGGTATCTTATCTACTAGCCATTTGGCTGAGCATTCATTTGAGCATTCGATTAGCAGGTAGCCGATTCTGAAATGAATGCCCGCGAATGAAATCTCGGTGTCCCCACCACCGTATTCTACAATGAGGTCATCTAAGATGACCTCCTCCAGCGTAGACAGGTCTTTGTGGCTGAGCATTACCTGAGGGTAACCCTCAGGCAATACCGCCACCATGACCGTCTTGGCTGCCGCCGCATATGAAATGCGGGGCCCGACTGGTCTGGCTTAGCTGGACCTGTTAGCCGCTGCACATGATGTGCTCGGGCGCATGTCCAGTTCCTCCTGACCCCGGTTGAACCATGAGCGGCGCTCTTGCCCGTCGAGCACCACCTTTTTCGGGTGGTCGTCGGCGGTGTCAGAGCACTGCTGGTTCTTTTGGTGGCTGGTGCCGCACTCGAATCCCTTGACTCTTTTGCCTTTTTGAGGGCATCGTCGGGGCCATCCCTTGTTGGAGGTACCTTAGGTACCATTTGACCCGTGCCTCGCTGAGATTTTTGCGGTTCGGGTCGTCCAGCCCTCAAGGTTGGCCCCTCGGTGGGAGGGGTTCTCCCTTCTTTTTCGGCCTGTATGCCGCTTTTCCCCCAGCTCTCGCTGTTGGTTGTGGTGGTCTGGGTGTTCCGACCCCACCTTCTTCTCGCAAGGCAAGTGCCTGCTGCTTGTGCCCCTGCTGTGCAGAGGGCATCCTCCTTGGTATAGGAGTGGGTTGTGGCGGATGTTCTGCCACAAATGAGGACCTCCCCCCGTCCAGGGCTCGGTCCTCCATCAGTCTTGCGACTTCAGTTGCAGTGAGATCCTGCTGGGTTTTCAAATCAATGTTGCTGTTCATGTTGGTCTCACGAATTGCAGAGAAAGTAGAGTCCGCCCGGGCAGAGATTTGCGATACCCGGGAAAGGCCAATTAGAAAAGGCGGTCGCCATCTGCCTGACCCCACGTTAAGAACTGGGCTATTTGATGGTCCGGGCCCCCAGCCAAGTTGACTCTCGGCACGGTTCAATTGACACCTTAGTCCGGCCCGGAGTGAGATGTTTGAGGATAGGATGGGGGTAGGTAGTAGTGTTGAGGGATTGGGGAGTTGTGTGAGGCTATGTTTTAAGAGGCGGCAACACAAGCGCACTGTCGGCACGGTTAATAATAACTGTGCCCGCTGTTTGTCCGGGACTGCTTATTCAAGGGCACTTTTGCCCTCTATTCGCAGCTAACCTCTCTAAAGGGAGGCCGTTCGCTATCCGCAACCTGCGACCCGCATGGTGGCCTCAGCTCAGCCCCATACAAACCATCCCACTAGTTCTTCAGGCAACAGGCATTGTGCATTTTTGCTTTAGCTGTTGTATTGGATGTTGTCTTTGTGTTTGTGTTTGTCTTTGTCTTTGCATTTGTATTTGCTGCTGCTATAGCAGTGCTGGCTGCCGCTGCTTGCTTTTGCATAACAAAAGCTGTTGCACTGCTTACATGCTTATTTTCTCTTCGTTGTTGGCCCCTCTCTTCTGCTTGTGCTGTTGGTGCACGTGTGCTAGCGTGTGTGTGGTGGTGCGCGCGCGCTTTTTGCGCATTGTGCCACGTAGCGGCATCTTGCTCGCGCCAAAAATTTAGCGTCGGCGTCTGTATTTTTGGCAGGCTATTGCTGCGCGGGTATTAGAGGATTGACTGACTTACTACTTAGAGGCTGGGCCGAGTGTGTTTTGGAACACCCACGGACACGGTGCGTCCTCTTTCCTCTGGAGATGTGTGGCAGTCAAACGCCTGTGACTCGTACTTGGATCAGCCGCCGACGCCAGTATTCCATCGCTTGCTCAAGGAGAAGATTCCGTCTCCACTCGTACTCCGTGTGCACACTCTCACTCTCACTCACACTCACTTTTGATATGTTTTTATTGTTATTGTTTTTGTTTGGTGGCGGAAAAGTTATTTGAACTTTTCACTAATTTTTATATATTTCTCACTTTCACTTTGACAATTTGCTTTTGATTTGCCGCGGAGCTGGCGTCTATTCGCGGTCACCGCCAGAGAGGTTGTATCCTCCTGTCACCGGGCGACGGCGCACAGCTCTCGCAGCGGCAAAGGCGCATACAGCTATATTGGATGTATATAGTGTATACGCCTTGTTAAATGTTATTGTTATTCGTTAGTATTGGCTGCCAATACAGGCGTGTGTTTGTGTGAAGTGAGTGTATTTTTTGTGTGATTTCAAGTGAGTGTTTGAGTTTCGCCGAGCACATAGACCGAGGGAGAGACAGAGAAAGCGCACTAATTAGCCAATGATGGTGGGCGATACGTGATCAGAGATCACCATCAGAGAGCCAGAGCGGGCGCTTTCTTCTTCGAGAGCATGAGAGCCGAGAGATGGCGGTCGGCAAGCACGACCAAAGCCGAGCCACGCAACTGGCGGACAGTTTAAAAACACTGACCATCTCTTGAGGAGGGGGAGGAAGGGGCACCGTCTACCGTCCGCAGGTTTTATCAAAATTTAATGTCCTTTACATTATGGTTTAAATTATAATATATTATATGCATGCACAACTTATTATTCGGACAGTGTTGGCTTTAGCCCATCATCACACTATTTTGTTCCTCGACCACTGTTTGTGTAGACGGAAGTATTCAGTACATAAACTGACTACTAAAAGTTGCACTGCGGAGGGTGAGGTCACCAAAATGTTTGTGTAAGGGAAGTATTCAGTACATAAACTGACTACTAAAAGTCGTCGCAACTAGCACTTGAACTAGTTGGACTGCGGAGAATGAGGTCCTTCGTTGCGCACTGTAAATGCGATGGTAGAAATAAATGAAGACGTCTGACGGGATTGAGTCTATGAAGAACACTGAGTTTATTGAATAAAATGCGTGGCTTATATACAAAATTCTTAGACTATAATATTCAAAGATGCTGATAGCTGACCCATGCAAGTCAGCGTTGTTCAAGTGTGCAACTGAGAAATGCTGACAGCCCAAAATTAGGCACTTGAGGCTAGCTTGAGTGGGTCAAGCTATTTTGAGAGGTTAGAGGAGATGTCGCCTTACAAACGCCTGCACTCGATAAGTGAGACTGCGGCTGCCTTACAAGTGGCTGCACTCGATGGAGTGAGACTGCGATCGCATTACAAACGGCTGCACTCGGTGGAGTGAGACTGCGATCGCATATAAGTGGCTGCATAATATTTTCTATTGTAAGCATTTTCTATTTGTATGAATCTAAACAATATGAATCTAAACATTCTCCCGGCCGTTGAATCGGTGATCAACCATCATCTACATCCAGTGTGAATCTTCTTGGGGATGTTGATGGCACGGGTGTAGTGGCAGCCTCATTCCTTGTAGCTGCTGGTTGCAAGGTCCAAGGGCGTTGGTGACTATTAGCCGTTTTCGTTGAACGGGTGGTGCATCATTTTCGTCCATGTCCTCGGTTTCCTTGATAGGGCGCTTTTTGGCCATGTCTTCTGGAAATAGCGGCGCAAGCCTGGTTATGGGGCGTTTGTAAATGCCTGAGGCAGTTTTGACGTCAACCACTCGAATGTGATTATCCTGGCCTGGGTAAGTGCGTACAATGCGTCCCATTGGCCAACTCATCACAGGGATGTTGTCTTCCTTGACTAGAACCAGCATGCCTTCCTTGACATTGGAGTTGACGGCCTTCCACTTATGTCTGGCTTGCAATTCTTGCAAATACTCCTGTGACCATTGCTTCCAAAATCCTTGCTTGAGTCTGGATACCAGTTCCCACCGTTTTAGTAAGGATTTTTCGTTGCGGTCTGTGTTGACATCGGGGGGTGCAGTCAGCGTTTCACCAATCAGAAAATGTGCTGGGGTGAGGGCTGTGTTGCCCGTAGGGTCATTTGACATTGGTGTAGATTGGGCGAGAGTTTAGGATCGCTTCAATTTCGATGATCACCGTATTTAGTTCTTCAAATGTTAGAGATGCGGTATTTGTCGTAGTAACCAGTAGTCGTTTTGCAGACTTTACCGCAGCTTCCCAAAGGTCTCCAAATGGTGGCGCTCGTGGCGGTATGAATTTGAAGGCAACTTGTTTTTCGTTGCAGTGATTGATGATCTCTGCTTGCGCCTTCTCACCAAATATTGAACCTCCTAATTCCTTTAGTTGGTTGTTTGCTTCAACAAAGTTGGTGGCATTGTCACAATGAATCGTTTGACATTTTCCGCGACGGCTGAGGAAGCGCCACAGAGCTCCTAAAAAGGCATTTGTAGTCAGATCGCTGACCAGCTCGAGGTGGACTGCCTTTGTAGAGAAGCAACAGAATATAGCTATGTATGCCTTATCTGGTCTTTTTCCGCGAACTTTATGATGAATCCAAATTGGTCCGTAGTAGTCTATGCCTGTAGTGAGAAATGGGCGTGTTGGTGTCACTCGATCGGGTGGCAGATTGCCCATAATTTGATTCATTAACTTGGGCCTTGCCTTGTTGCACGTCACACAGTTGTGAACGATGTTTCTCGACATAGTTTTGTCGTTCAGGATCCAATATTGTTGTCTAGCAGTTGCTCGTAAGGCTTGAGCACCGCAGTGCATGTTGTCTTCATGCAGTTCTCGCAATATCATCTTTACTATTGGATCGTTGTAAGGCAGCAAAATCTGGTGCCTTGCATTGTACGAGAGTGGGGTTTGCTCCAATCTACCTCCAACTCGCATGAGTCCATCTAACCCTTGTATTGGTGAGAGTGATGAGATGGGACTCTTTTTGTCCACTGTGTTGTGGCGCTTCAAACTTTTCGGTTTGCTGTATTGTTCGTAGAATTATATCGCGAGCGCGGTCCAGTTCCATTTTACACAGCGTGGTCGTTGCTGATCTGTAACGCTTGTAGTAGAATCGCAACATGTAAGCCACAATGCGTTGTAACTTGAAAAATGAGTTGCTGTGTCGACAGGTATGCAACTCTTCGCCTATTGTTGATTGAGTTGCAGCTAGGCTTATATGCTTAGTTTTCCTTTCCAGGTTGCGCGGAGAGATGATGGGGAATCGTTTTTCTGCAGTCTCCAACTGTTTCAATCCGCATTGTAAAGTCGTTGTGTAATGACTTGTTGTCCACCGATGCCTTCAATTCGTAATGTGGAACCGTGTCGGTCTAATGATAACAAAGCGGCGAGTCGTTCTGATATCACGTTGATCTGTGATCCAGAATCCAGCAACGCCTTGAACGTTGCTTGTTGTCCATTATTTCCTTGGACTATTACTTTTGCTGTTGCAAGTAGATTCATATTCTTACTACTCGCTGATGTCACAATTGGATTTTGTGGCTCCATTGGGGAATTTTCCAAATGCAGCAGCGTATGGTGCCTTTTTTGGCACTTGAAGCATTTAAAGGGATTTGGGCAAACCTTTGCCATGTAACCTCCATTGAGGCAGTTGACGCATAGCTTTTGCCGTTGAATCCAATTTAATCTTTCAGCGGCTGTCTTTGCACGGAAATCGGTGCACCGAAATATGACATGATGAGCCTTCTTGCAGTAGACACAATCCTACCTTGTAGTTGAGGAGGATGCACAAGTTGCTCCCATCTATTCTCTTTTGTTATTGCTATGTGTTTTGCTTCCGCTAGCTAAAACACGAACTCTTTGCTCAAGAAACTGAAGCATGGTGTCCAGTTTTTGTATCTTCTTTGAGTTGCTTAGTGATTGCTCGTACAGCGTTTTATTTGTGCTGTCGAGCTTATTTCTTATGACAGCAATTAGAATAGAGTCCCACGTTGAAATGTCTAGTCCCAGTTCCTTGAGAGATGCAAGCTCCTTAAGCGATTTTACATTATCGTTAATTGCTTGTTGCATTAAGAATCGGTTCAATACCGTTGATGCAATGTGTCTTGGATTGTTGTAAGCGTCAACCAAGATGTTCCATGCGTGGAGGTAAACTCCTTTAAACCAAAGGATTCGTACGTATGCCGTCTGGACGCAGCTGGATTCGTACGCGTTCACCTTGTAACTGTGCAGGCCTCGCCCAGTGGCACGACTTAAACGTGGCAAGGATCACTGCTTTAACTATTTAAGGACCTCAGTGTCCTTTAATGATATCGGGTTTCGAAGGACTCGACGTTCCTTGGTGATGCGTCGTCCTGTTGGTATACCCTTCACTTGTGTTTGTCCACTCGCGTAGATTTTGTTCTCTTGCCGCACTCGCGTGTATTTAGTTCAGAGCTTCCGCTTCGCGTATCGATTTTGCTCAACTCTCAGAGGTTCCGCCTTACGTATCGGGTCTTTCTGAACTGTCTTCTCTGTGTTGCGGCGCTCCTTTTATAGGCCGGGTCGCGGCCTTTTGTTGGGACTGTACCAGAAATCACGTGATCGCCTCGGTGGCGTGATTTCTGGTAATTTTCCACTGCCATTCGCTGTTGCCAACCTATGTCTGCCGATAGTGTGAGTATGGATGGATATATTGTACCATCCATACTCCTCACACTATAACGGCACATGTCTCGGTGGACATGTGTGGCAGACACGCTCAAATGGCTGACAACCTGCGCACGAAAGAGAGAGGACGAAAGAGAGCGAATTCGCCGCAACTGCAAACAGAGCCGGACTTCGGTCTGATGTGCAGCTGCTGTGAGGGGCGCATATAGCACAAATAAATATATAAACATATATATAATTACGTTTTTGGGGAGTGCTGTACCGGCGGCGCCAAATGAAGAAACTGACAACGGGTTTTTAAGGATAATATAAATTTTTATTTAAAAGAACAGACGTCCTCTCCGCTTCACGTACAAAATCACTCTCAACTTATGCTAGTGGTTTAGTTAAAATGAAAACTCGCATTTGCCTCTTCTGCGATGTTGCAGCTGTGTCGCTGCTATCCTATTGGTGGAGGTGTCGGATGGCCCGCTTGGGTCTGGCGATGGTCCACTTGAGTTTTATGCTAGCTCACTTGTAGAGTGCACTAACGGATTCTAATCCGGGTGGCCCACTTGAGTTTTAGGCTAGCTCACTTGAAGAATGCACCGACGGAGTCTAATGGTGGTGTCGGTTGTCCGTTTGGGTTTCATGTTAGCCCACTTGTAGAATGGGATAGGTGTTGTATTACATTTTTGGTTGTGATCGCTGGTTCTGTTTGTAATCTGTTTATGTGTATGCTGAGGCGTTTCTTGTGCGCTGCTGCTGCGGTCGCAGTGTGCGTGGACATGAGAGATCTGCGTGATCTGGATATGTCACTTCCCCATCCCTTAGAAATGAGCTTGTCCTCAAGCGTTAGAGTGTAGGGTATAGCTGTAAGTTGTTGGCGTTTTCGATGGTTGCTTGGTTTTCTTGTTCGACGTGTGGTGTCGGTGCTGTACTATTCTTATACTTAATTATTAGTTGTTTAGGTAAATTTTTGAATTTGAACAAAATATAGCTTATTATTACTATTGACAATACTGTCACTAATGTTAAGCTTATGATTAACAAGGTATTATTTGTTTTCGTATGTTCTCTTATGCAAGTTGATATTTTTATATTTAACAATTTTTGTGAATCAATATTTAATTAAATTTGTTCATATTTATTTTCTTTTTCTTTTTAAATTTAGTTTTATAAAGTGTGATTTTTCGGCCTCTATTTGTTTCTTCGAAATGTTTGCTGTCTAATTGTTTTATTATGCCTGTTTTTCTGAATGGATTTGTGGTTTTTGATTTGATAAGTGGCATTTCTCTATAGTTTGTATCTACTTCATAAGTTTGTCTTTTTTCGTTTAGCTTATTGATCTTTTTAATTTTATTCAACTGGGTATTGTATGCTGGTGATCCGGCATAAATAAAGATATCTGCTGGTGTTCTACCAGTAGTGCTATGTATTGTTTTATGATTATAAGTGTAAAGTATTATTTCGAATTTGGTTAACTTATTTTCTTTGTTTGTGTCCGAATTAATTATTCTTAGTTTTTCGTTGATTGTTTTATGAAATCGTTCTACATCTGATATTCCGTTCTTGCTTGTTGTGATTTGAATTTTTACATTTTCTGAATCTAACCAAATTTTTAATGCTGCACTCATGAATGCTGAGTCTTTGTCCGCTTTTATTTCTATTGGTTTTCCCATTTCGTTGAATATTTTTAGTAATGCTCGTTTTGCTTCTAACCAATCTTTACCATGTATTTCTATTAATGTAGCGTACTTTGAGTATACGTCTATGCATGATAAAAATTGCTTATTATTAACCATATAAAAATCTATAACGTATTTTTCTCTAGGGTTGAAAATCTCAGGTGTTATTTCATAACGAAATTTGGTGTCCCTGTGTTCTACTTTTGATGTATTGCAGATTTCGCATTCGTTAATCATGTTTTGTATTAGTTTTTGGTAATCCGGAAAATAATATTTTTCTTTAAACATTGCTATAGTTTTTTCTATTCCTGGATGTAAAAGTTTAATATGGTCGTTTAATATGGTTTGTTTCAATTCTGAATAGGTTTGGATATCTTTTAATTTTTTGGTGGTTCTCATAGTTTTTATCGGACAATCTCTTTGTATTATTTCTAAATAAGCTTTTTGGAATATTATGTAGTCACCTTCATGTGGGAAGTATATAACGCTGGTTTTTGCACAGAGATATTCTTTTATGATCTCTTCTGCTTTTTCCGGTGTCATTTCTATGTAAGTTATTAGAATCTTAGTTTTGTGAAAATAGTTAATTTTCTTTATTTCTTCAGTATTTGCTTTTATAAATTCTATTTGATGACTAAAATTATTCAATGGTTTTTCTGTGACTGGAATACAATTTTGATTATCCTCGTTTGCGCTATGCATTGTCGCTACTATGCTATCTTGAGCATTCGCCATGAAATTTTCTTCTATGTTATTTTCTTGGTTTTAATTCGTGAAAGTGCATCGGCTACATAGTTTTCTTTGCCTGGTATGTATTTTATTTCATAATCAAATTCGTTTAGTCTTATTTTCCATCTTTGTAACTTCATGTTTGGCTCTTTTATGTTATTTAGCCATATGAGAGGTTTGTGGTCGCTAAGTATTTCAAAAGTTCTACCAAATAAATATGATCTGAAATTTTTCGTTGCCCATATTATTGCTAATAATTCTTTTTCTATTGCTGAATAATTTATCTCGTGCTCGTTCAAAGTTCTGCTAGCATAACATATTGGTTTGTGATCCTGTGATAATACTGCTCCTAATGCATAATTACTAGCGTCTGTAGTAAGTGAGAATTTTTTCTTGAAATCCGGATATACCAATATTGGGTCGGATACTATGAGTAACTTTAATTTCTCGAAGGCTTCTATGTATGTTATTTCTTTTTCGTTGACTTTTGCTCCTTTCTTTAGCTTTATTGTCATTGGCTTCGCAACTTTGGCGAAATCTGGGATGAACTTCCTGTAAAATCCGCATAATCCTAGGAATCTTTTTATTTCTTTGGGAGTCTTTGGAATTGGAAAAAAAATAGTAATACCAAAAAAAAAAGGATCAACAAAAAAGAATAAATAATAACCCAAAAAAAAATGACCACAAAAATATTAATAATAATACAAAATAAATAACAAAAAAAAACTAACAACAAAAAAAATTAAAAAATGTTAATTAAATAGAAGAAAGAAAAAAAATGTTGAGGGCGTGATAAATATTTAAGTTTGCCTGCTAAGCAAACTTAACAAAAACCCAAAACCAAAAATAATTAATATCAAAAAAAAATAGTAACCAAATAAAAATGAATAATAACAAAAAAAGAATATATATATAGCCGCAAACAAAAAAATATATAATAACAAAAAAAACATATATCAGCAACAAAAAAAAATATATAGAATAACAAAAAAAATATGTATCAGCAACAAAAAAAATAATAGCAGCAACAAAAAAAATAATAGCAGCAACAAAAAAAATATATAGCAGCGACAAAAAAAAATGATAGCAACAAAAAAATATATATAGCAGCGACAAAAAAAAATGAATCCAAAAAAAAATGTTAGAGCCCGACCGCTTGCGTCTTTTCTTATGCGCAGCTGAGTCCAGACTGATCTTTGCTTTTTACTTGACTCGCTCAGCCGCTTCCCTGACTTTTTCTTGACCTTCAACATCAACAACATAATCTTCTCTCGCTCAGATAATCCTCCGTTATTTGCAAGCTTTTGGGCCCGCAAATTCTCTCACTCTCTTTTGAACCCAGGGCTACCACTCGTTTGACGCTGTGGGCAGCCCCAACTATCGATATCGAATTGGCCCGCCGCAACATTGGAAATTCCTTAACGGCTTTTATTTTAATTGGATTAGGTTTTATTCCTTCCGTTGTTATTATGTGTCCTAGAAATTCTGTTTCCTTTTTCATGAATTCACACTTTGCTAGTTGTAGTTTTAGATTTGCTTCTCTGAGCTTTCCAAAAACTTTCCGTAATGCTAATATGTGTTCTTCCAATGAAGTGGAATACACTATTATGTCATCCATGTAAACTAGACAATGTTTATGGATTAAGTCTCCCAGAAGATTGTTCATGCACCGTTGAAAGGTTGCCGGGGCATTTTTTAAGCCAAATGACATTCGTGTGTATTCGAAATGTCCCGCTTTGGTTGAGAATGCTGTTTTTGCGATTGATTGCTCGTCCATCTGAATTTGATGAAATCCTTTAGCCAAATCGATTGTAGTGAAATATTGACATTTTCCTAGCTTGTCCAATATTTCATCCATTACAGGTATGGGAAACTTATCGCTAATTGTTTTTTCGTTAAGGCCGCGATAGTCTACGACTATTCTATATTTTTTCTCTCCGGATGCATCTTCTTTTTTAGGAACGACCCAGATAGGAGAACAATATGGTGAATTAGATGGTCGTATAATGCCTTGTTGCATCATTTCTTTCATTTGCTTGGCAACTTCTTGGTCATAGCTTTGTGGATATTTATAAGGTTTCCTATAACAAGGCTCCTCATTTTTTGTATTGATAACGTGTTTTACAGTATTTGTGAAAGTCAAATTGTCACTCTCATTATACTGAATATCGTTAAATTCAAACAAAACTCTTGTTAACTTGGATTTTTCTTCCTTATTTAGGTGGTCTAATCTAAATTGGTTACTTTCCACCAATTCGTTTTCCAATGCGTATGCCATATGGATATCTAGTAATAGTGGTGGGTCTTCATATTCTTCTTTTTTATTTTTGTTTTCATATTCTTTTTTCTTATTTTCATTTTCATATTCTTTTTTCTTATTTTCGTTACTATATTCTTTTTTCTTATTGTTGTTTTTATATTCTTTTTTATTTTCGTTATCATATTCTTTTTTCTTATTTTCATTACTATATTCTTCTTTATTTTCATTTTCCTTATTTTCGTTATTATATTCTTCTACCTTATTTTCATTTTCATATTCTTCCTTGTTTTCATTTTCATATTCTTCCTTATTTTCATTTTCATATTCTTCCTTATTTTCATTTTCCTTATTTTCGTTATTATATTCTTCTACCTTATTTTTATTATTATACTTAAATAAAAATTGGAAATTATTAAGTTTAACAAACTCATCCTCGTAGTTGATCTCGCTCTTACAATCCTTAAGGAACGTTCGGCCTAAGAGGATGTCAAAATTTTTTGAAAAATTATGTATGTAAAACTTCTGATCTGTAGGACAAAGCTTGCTAGGGGCTAAAGATATGCTAGTATTTAATTGTACTTCCCCACATATGGTGTGACAAGTAATATTTTCTGTGGAAGTTTCGTAGTTAAGGAAATTTTTACTCATTAAATTTACTGATGACCCTGTGTCTATTAGGCATCGCATTCGTATGTTATTCAAAGTTATGTTTATGAATGGGGTTTTGGATTCCTTTCCGAGGCTGTTTGATGAAAATTTGCCTCCCAATCCATTTTTGATTGACCACTGTTACTGGGTCTTTGTCTCTTTATGGGTTGGTTAGGTGGTCTATTATTATTATTATTTGATTGGTAATTCATTGGGTTTTGTATTCTGCCCTGATTTAATTTGTGCCGAAAGTCATGATACAATGGTTCGTTAACTGTATAATTACTACACACTTTGTGAGCTGAGTTGTAAGTTCAGACTGCCCGCTCTGACGAGCAGGCCCTTTATTTATATAAAAGTCTTAAACCTAAAATACATAGAAATACACTCTACAGCCGCTTAAGGCAGCTGCATTGGTCCCTTATCGAGTGCGGCCGTTTGTAAGACGACTCACTCCATCGACCTCTCTAAAAATAGCTTAACCCCATGCAAGCCAGCCTCAAGTGCCTAATCTTGCGGACGCTGCATGAGCTAGCTATCAGCATATTTCATGTTTCTATTTAAACAATGCTGGCTTGCATGGGTCAGCTATCAGCCTCTCTCATGTTCATACTTGAACATTCTCCAGGGGGGCAGTAAATCTGATATTAAGTAATTCTCTAGTCTGTAAGCATCTTATCCTTATATAAATTATAAGACCTATTATAACAGCTATTACTAAAAAGAGTGACATGTGCCCACTTGCAGTGAAAAAATGCAAGTCGCCTAAATGCACTTTGTGGTCGTCGAGGTATTGGATTTTCTTTTGTAGTATCCCAAGCTCCCTGGTGTTGTTAATTGTCAGCGATCCAATGGGTGTTAGCTCGAAAGGTTGATCGTCGTCTGCTTGCCTTATGAAGTGCGTCGAGAAATTCCCTCTAATCGCTGTGTTTACACTCTGAGGGGCCTGTAGAGTCACGCCTTTCAGTCTTAATGAGCACCCTTCATCCAGGTCCAGGATGCCCACACTCGGCAATTTGACTAACTGATGATGCGAGTCACTGCATTGGATTTGACCTGATGTATTCGTAAATGTCTTAAACAACCAGCGATTGTGGGTCCCCAGTTCCATCCAAAATGATTGTTCTTTGTATTCAATCATTAAACACGACATTTTTGAATGGGGCTTCATTGGCGTTGTTTCACAGAAATTCTCTTCTGCATCTTTCCATGCCCAGTTTCCTTGGCAGACTCTTGTTTCCTCGTCCTCCCAACGGCACTTGTTCAGATCTGAGTCAGACATTCAGATGGAAGGTGTTTAGTGCCGTGTTGTATATCATATAATTCGCTGCTACCACTGGAATTATTTTCTGATTATTGGAGATGAATGGTATCGGAATTATCTTGAAGATGGCTGACTCCTGATTCAAGTATAGTGGAATTTTCGCTTTAATTAAGATCATCTCATCTTTGAATATTCCGTGCGCCGCGAGAAGCTTATATGCTGCTTGCAGTTTATGACCAGCAGTTTTCCCAGGTAGTATGTGGTTGCGTGGCATAACATCCTGCACTTTATTCATCTCTTTTAACATTTGAGAAGGCTTTATGAGCATGGGATTCAATCTTCCTTGATTTAAGTCCATGAATAAATCAATTATTTTTTCTTGAATCGCCTCCGCATCGTCGATCTGGTCTTTCAGTTGGTGCATGAGTAGCAAGAATCTAATTGCCTCTCGGGATGCCAAATATTGAATCTTGATATATGCAGTCATATCGTTCAATTTTTTAGTCATCTCAATGAAGTTTTCGTTGACCTCCTTCGTCGTTGTTTTTACTAAGTTGACTGTTGCGTTGATAATCGAAGTCTGATTCTCCACATAACTTCTCAAATTTTCTTGGTTTGACCTTAATGTCTTCATGTTAACCATTGATATAACCTTTTCTGAAACATCAAACCATCCGCCAGGGCATGCAAAGATATTCTCACAAAACCGCTTCTTTCTTTGATGGGAGGGCTCCATTATTAGGTTATTGTTTTCCTCAATCCTATTCAATTGCCGCCTGACTCTTGCTGTCATTCCAATGCATTGTTCTCCAAAGTCTTGGAACTTTGGACACATTCCTTCAGCTTTTTCCAGTATTGCGGGGGCTTGCCGCAACACATCCCAGAAGGCTTCCAAATTGAAGTAGAATAGGAAGTCCCAGCTTGATGATGCCACTTCCACTTTTCCAATCTTTTCCAGAAATATTGCAGCATCATTCTCTATCTCCCTCACATGTATTTTTGAGCTATTTTGCTTTGAAGCTATGACACCCGATGTCACGTGGAACACCATAAGTAGACTTAAAATTGTTGCTACAGTCATGTTGCTCCGGGTGTTTCTTCGCGAAGTCTTTTGCTCTTCCTCTTGTTGTGGTAACGGACAAATTTTATTAATCGACCGTTTTATCTCGCCGTTACTCGTTTTAATGATGACAACTCTAGCTTTGTTGTCCATTCCTTTTGCCGCTTTTATTATTTTACCCATGGGCCATTTTCCTGGGTGCGTATTTTCCTGTTTTATCAACACCAGTTGACCCTCCTTAAGATTTTCCTTCTCGCTTCGCCATTTCGACCGTTTCTGCAACGACACCAGGTAGTCTTCTTTCCATTTTTTCCAAAATTCCGACGTCATTCGCTGTATGTATCTCCATCTGTCGAGCGATCCTACCTGCCCATGCATATCTGTATTTTCCGGTGCGCTTATAAGTGGTCTACCCACTAGAAAATGTCCAGGGGTGAGTGCATCGTCCGTCTCGTTCTCATCTTCCATTGGGATCAATGGCCGAGAGTTCAACACCGCCTCTATGCGACAAAGTAGTGTGGAAAATTCCTCATAGGTGCAGCTATTATTTCCCAGGATCCGTTTTAAATGATATTTCATGGATTTTACGCCAGCTTCCCACAATCCACCCATGTGGGGGCTCCCCGGGGGAATAAAGTGCCAAGTTATGCCATCTTTCTGCAAAATCGGTGCCAACTTGGTGTTGCTTAAAATAGAAGCTTCTAGCTCGACATCCAATTTCCTCGCTGCTCCAACGAAATTCGTTCCATTATCCGAGTACAGGTGCTTGCTCTTGCCCCGCCTCGCAAAGAATCGATGCAAGGCCTCTAGAAATTTATCCGTAGTCATGTCGCTGACTAGCTCCAAATGGATAGCTTTTGTGGCCATACAAACGAAGACGCAGATGTATCCTTTGTACGCCCTTTGTCCTTGACCTTTTGAACATCTGATTAGAAACGGTCCAGCATAATCTATGCCCGTTGCATAAAATGGAAACTCTCCGATTACTCTATTTCCCGGCAGATTTCCCATGAGTTGGGATGTTGACTTCTGTCTGTACCTCGTACATGTCACACATGCTCGGAAATGTTTTCTTAACATGTTGCGACAGCCAAATATCCAGTATTCTCGCTGAATATAGTTCCTCATCAATTTGATCCCTCCATGAATGGTAATTTTATGTGCCTTGTCGACCAGAAGCCAGGCCAAATGAGAATTCCCGATGATTATTGGGTGTTTCATCGTGAATGGTAATGTCGAGTTTTGTAGTCGACCTCCCACTCTCAGAACTCCATCGTCGTCCAGAAACGGGTTGAGTGGTAATAATTTATTTTTCGTTTCCAATCCTTTTTTATTCTGAAGTTGACGAATCTCTTGGCCGAAGTCCAATTGCTGTTGAAGCTTCACTACTGTCAACCTTGCCTTGTCCCAAAGGTTAGCATTTGATAAGGGTGTTCGAGTCACTTTTGCCCGAAGCTTATTTATGAATCGTAAAACATTAACGATTACGCCTTCCAGTTTCGATAAACTTGAATATTTAGTTAGCAATCTTATAAATGGATTGTTTCCATTTAATATTGTTGCAGTCATTATTATCGGCTCCTCTTTTTGGTATACTGGCCACTTGCTGGCAGGCTGCTTTAGCCATTGTGGCCCTTGCCACCAAATTGCATAATGCTCCAGTCTCTTCGGTGAAATTCCTCTTGAAGCCACATCTGCTGGATTCTCTTCAGACTTCACGTAGCTCCATTTCACTAATGGCAGATGATTTGTAATGTCATCCACCCTGGTTTTCACAAATCTGTCCTTACTGCGCTTATTTGTGATCCATGCAATCGTAATTTGCGAGTCGCTCCATGCGTTGATTTGAACTTGATAGTTCATCGTGGACGAGACTCGAAACAAAAGTTTTGCCAATAGTTGTGCTGCACAGAGCTCTAACTTGGGGATGGTTTTTCTATTTTTTATTGGATTCACCTTGCTCCTAGCTGCCAGCAAGGTAACTTGGCTGCCTACTTTTACATACACTACGGCAGCGTATGCTTTTTCTGAGGCGTCACAAAATCCATGGAGTTCAATTGCTGAGAGGCCTGTGCTACCAGTCCAACGCGGAATTCGTATGGTTGTCAGTGCTGGTAGCTCATTTGCATAGCTACGCCAAATTTCTTCCACGTCGCTCTCCAATTTAGCGTCCCACGTAAGGGACATTTTCCATAGTTCTTGTAAGAAACATTTCCCTGGCAGAGTTACCGGAGTTAGCCATCCTAGTGGGTCAAATACCCTTGCCAGTTGAGACAGTACTGATCGTTTTGTAACACCATCCAAAAGTGGCAATTTTACGCTGAATGTAAAATCGTCCCTGGCTGGGTCCCAAAGCAATCCCAACGTTTTAACTGGTTCGTCTTTGGCTATTGCGATTTTTTCCGACTTAATTCCGCTAGCTATTGACGCAATTATCCTCTCATCATTGGAGACCCATTTTCGTAGATTCATTCCGCCTTTGTCCATGACAGCTCTTATCCTCTGTTGAATACTAGTGCAATCTTCGATAGTATTGGCTCCAGTCATTAAGTCGTCCATGTAGAAATCTTTTTTAATAACATTCGTTATTTTTTCATCATCTTTGCAATACAAGTCCGCCAGTTGATGCAACGACCGCACTGCCAAATATGGTGCGGCTGATGTCCCATATGTCACGGTCGTCAATTTAAATTCTTGTATTGGCTCGCTTGGATGTTCTCTCCAAACTATGTATTGATACTCCTGATCCACTGGCGTTATTTTAATCTGACGATACATTTTTTCTACATCTGCTGTTATCACATATCGCCACATGCGCCAGCTGCATAGAATGTCAAAAATATCCCTTTGAATTTTGGGACCGATTGACATTACATCGTTCAAGCTGCGTCCACATGTGGTTTTTGCTGATGCATCAAAAACAACCCTTAGTTTGGTCGTTAGGCTGTCTTGTCTTATCACCGCCTGGTGCGGCAGATAGTATTTTCCTTGGCCTGTTGTGTTTACTCGTACCATGTGTCCGAGCCGCAGGTAGTCTTTCATGAAGGCAGTGTATTCTTGAAACAGCATTTGATTCTTTTTAAATTTTTTCTCCATATGCAACAGTCTTGCCACTGCTTGCTTACGAGAGTCTCCCAGTTCAACATTGCTGTGAAATGGAATCGAGACTATTAGTCGTCCATCCTTGTCTACTGAAGTCGTTTGCTGATAATAATTTTCACAACGTTGATTTTCTTCAGTTGCATCAGTCACTTCTTCCTCAAGTTCCCAGAAGCGCTCCAGATCGTCAATGTTTACCGTTGTGGTCGCGGTCAGAATTTTCTGAGGTGGTGCTCTGGCAATATTTCCGGAAACTATCCATCCGAGTCGCGTTTTTTGCCCAAGTGCTCCATTAATTGTTTTAACTTGACCCATCATTATTAAGGGAAATAAGTCCACTCCAATGACCATGTCTACTCTACTAGGCATGTTAAAGTTTGGATCAGCTAAAGTGCAATTCTTCCAGTCTGTATTGATATCCATCTCAATCCTATTGCTGGGGAGTGCTCTTTGTAACTTGGGAAGTACTAGCGCCGTTGTTTTCGCCATGAAACGACTTGAAAATCGAGGTTTTATTTCAAGTGTCACACTATGTTTTGCCAGTCCCACGCCGTTTGAAACTATTCCTTGTATTTCCACTTTCTCCTTGTTTTTCTTCAGCCTTAGAAGTTGCGCTGCTTCTTCTGATATGAGGGTGCGCTGCGATCCCCCATCCATCAATGCTCGAAGTTGCTCGTAGGTTCCATTGGCATTTCTTATGTTGACAACAGCAGTGGCTAACAGTGTTTCCTTTCCTTTATTTTGATTAAGCCAGTTCACACTCTCCTTTTTTGTTTCTTCATGTAACAAGGTATTGTGGTGCTTGTTACATTGCTGGCATCTCCAGTCCTTTCTGCATTCCGCCATAGCATGAGTCCCCAAGCAACGGAAGCATAAGTGTTGCTTTTTTACAAACTCCTTTCGTTTGTTTACATTTGCTGCTTTAAATTTTTGACATCTGTTTATGTCGTGCCCGCTAATCGCACAAAATCGGCAAGATCTCTGTAGACGGTGTGTTGTCTCTTTAACGACGTTTTTCTGTACTGAATCCACCGCATGGTATAGCTGATTGATGAACTCCTGTACGTCCTCCAGAGATTGGATCTCTCTGTTTTTCGTTTTAACATGTTGCTCGTACTGCTGCAGAGCCTCTGTCGAAAATCGTCGAAGAAGGATTTGGGCGAAGATAACATCTGCGGAATTGCCAATTTTCGATTTCTCCTTTATTATATAAATACTTTCCGTTGCGACATCTAGGAATTTGCGGATCCTTTCCTCTGAATCGCATCTTAATGGTTCCAATTCCAACAGCGTGTTCAGCCGGTCAGCGAAAATCTTTCTATTATTTTCGTACCGCTTACACATCAGATCCCATGCCTTTTGGTAGTTGGCTGCTGAGCCAATCAGTAAATGGCTTACCATTGTGGATGCTTCTCCTTTCAGACATGATCTTAAATGATTCAGCTTTATCGTGTCACTGATGTCTTCTCGATCATGTATTATTTCGGTGAATAGGCCAAAAAAGTTTGGCCATTCCTTTGCATTACCATTAAAATGAGGTATGTCAACCTTTGGAGCTTCTTGCCTGGGATACTCTTGTGTCGATGTAGATGGTAGATTCGACAATTCTATATCGATGTCCCCTTTCAAATAATCCGCATTGTCCATTAGGTCCTCAATGTCTTCTGGACATGTCCATGATTTTTCTTCCATTTCCAATGTCTTTATAATTTTCTCAATCTTCCTCATACGGACGTCCAGCATATTCTTAATTTTTTGCAGCTCCTTCCTTGCTGGATTAGCTATCCATATTTTGGCGATTTCCATTTCTTCTCGTAGACCGTCTAGGCGCATCTCCAATTTTCCAAAATTAGGATTTTTTGGCCTCGCCGAACGCTCCGTTTGAAGAGCCGCCTCGTTGGATGACGTCAACACTTCCTCCTCCATAGCTTTCTGCGATGTTGAGGGTTCCCTTGTAGTTAACACTATTTTTTCCTTAGGTTTCACTTGCGTGTCCTTACTTTTGTATAATGTTACTTCAGCTATAGTCGACTCGAATATTTTTTTATTGAAATATTCGTGGTCGATCAATCCGATTTTCACTATCTTCGAGTGATTTACCCGAAACTCGGCTAAAATATTATCGAACGAGCTCGCGCTTGCACTTTGGCTGATCAACTTTTGCACTTGCTCTCTGATTTTGTTTTGAGCCTTCAGAAGCTCGATTTGCTTGTCCGACATCATTTTCACTTAATTTTTCAATTGTTTTTTTTTAAATAAATTTTTTTTGATTCGATGAACAAATTCGATATCTAATCGCGGCGCGAACTTCAACTTATACAGATTACGTATAGTGTAAAACTGTATCCGGCGCGAAATTCAACTTATACAGATTACGTATAGTGTAAAACTGTATCCGGCGCGAAATTCAACTTATACAGATTACGTATAGTGTAAAACTGTATCCGGCTCGAAGGACCAAAAATGTATAGTTATTATACACTTTGCGAGTTCTGTTTCAGACTGCCCGCTCTGACGAGCAGGCCCTTTATTTATATAAAAGTCTTAAACCTAAAATACATAGAAATACACTCTACAGCCGCTTAAGGCAGCTGCATTGGTCCCTTATCGAGTGCGGCCGTTTGTAAGACGACTCACTCCATCGACCTCTCTAAAAATAGCTTAACCCCATGCAAGCCAGCCTCAAGTGCCTAATCTTGCGGACGCTGCATGAGCTAGCTATCAGCATATCTCATGTTTCTATTTAAACAATGCTGGCTTGCATGGGTCAGCTATCAGCCTCTCTCATGTTCATACTTGAACATTAACCATTGCTTCATTTTGTGGATACTGATTAAACTTTTGTTGCCTCCCAAAATTCGGATGATAATTTGGGTGAAAATTTTGTTGACTCCCAAAATTCTGGTTGTAATTGGGGTGTTTGTGTGTTTTTAAGGGAAGTATTCAGTACATAAACTGACTACTAAAAGTCGTCGCAACTAGCACTTGAACTAGTTGGACTGCGGAGAGTGAGGTCCTTCGTTGCGCACAGTAAATGCGATGGTAGAAATAAATGAAGACGTCTGACGGGATTGAGTCTATGAAGAACACTGAGTTTATTGAATAAAATGCGTGGCTTATATACAAAATTCTTAGACTATAATATTCAAAGATGCTGATAGCTGACCCATGCAAGTCAGCGTTGTTGAAGTGTGCAACTGAGAACTGCTGACAGCCCAGAATTAGGCACTTGAGGCTAGCTTGAGTGGGTCAAGCTATTTTTAGAGGTTAGAGGAGATGTCGCCTTACAAACGCCTGCACTCGATAAAGTGAGACTGCGGCTGCCTTACAAGTGGCTGCACTCGATGGAGTGAGACTGCGGCTGCCTTACAAGCGGCTACACTCGATGGAGTGAGATTGCGATCGCATTACAAACGGCTGCACTCGGTGGAGTGAGACTGCGATCGCATTATAAGTGGCTGCATAATATTTTCTATTGTAAGCATTTTCTATTTGTATGAATCTAAACAATATGAATCTAAACATTCTCCCGGCCGTTGAATCGGTGATCAACCATCATCTACATCCAGTGTGAATCTTCTTGGGGATGTTGATGGCACGTGTGTAGTTGCAGCCTCATTCCTTGTAGCTGCTGGTTGAAAGTCCAAAGGCGTTGTTTCCGTAGTGTATCGACAAGTAGCACAAGGACGGATACCACTAAAGCAGCATAAGCGGCGATATGTTGATGTTGTATTGGATTTATTTGGTCGGGCAGCTCTTGTTTCTTGAATGTGTTCAATTGTAGCTGCAAGTCATCCAGTTCCTTATCTTCTTGTACATTGTCTTCTGATATGTTGAGTTTCGTAAAAGGGATGGTGTTTGGCTTGATTATGTTGCCAAAATGAGCATTACCCTTTTTCACTTGACTTATAATGGTGTTGAACGTGCTGATGCTAATTTTTATTTCCGATTGCATGCGTTGAAGGCTGGCTGCTAACAGTGTCAATTGAGCTGTTAACGCCAGGTAAGTCTCCGTAAGACGTGCACTATTGTATTTTCCTCTGTTTTGACTAATGATGGCAACTTGTTCTTCAAGTAGTTTTACTCGCTTGTCAGACTCAAATCTTGTCTTCTTGACAATGTTAATGGTCGAATCAAGTACTGAAGTTTGATTCTTCAGTAATGTCAGTAAAAATCCTTCGTTTGTTTTTACCTTCTCTATCACCTTGCTCATTTTATCAGCGTAGTCCGAATCTAATACTCCGAATAGACTGTTCGCAATGTTACCCACTACATCGAATGGGGACCGGCGGTTTCGTGTACGCTGCATAAGTGAGTTTGTCATTTGTAATTCACGATACACGTGCCGAAAGTGCTGATATATGGAGTCATATGGACATGTATGATCTGTAGTTAATTCTGGGCATGTGTCATTGAATTCGTCTATGCCTGCATTAAATGTTTCCATATCTCGCCAGTATGGTTCCAATTCATAATATATTACCATGGTCCAGTCGGAAACTGCTCTCTTCGTTGTTCCAATTTTCTCATAGTAGATTCCAAGCTTTGAGTCGAACCGTGTCACAGATACTGAATCTGTCAGTACCAAGGGAGCATGAAGAGCAGAGCATAAAGTCGAAGTTATGGTTGGCGACATTAGCCGTTTTCGTTGAACGGGTGGCGCATCATTTTCGTCCATGTCCTCGGTTTCCTTGATAGGGCGCTTTTTGGCCATGTCTTCTGGAAATAGCGGCGCAAGCCTGGTTATGGGGCGTTTGTAATGCCTGAGGCAGTTTTGACGTCAACCACTCGAATGTGATTATCCTGGCCTGGGTAAGTGCGTACAATGCGTCCCATTGGCCAACTCATCACAGGGATGTTGTCTTCCTTGACTAGAACCAGCATGCCTTCCTTGACATTGGAGTTGACGGCCTTCCACTTATGTCTGGCTTGCAATTCTTGTAAATACTCCTGTGACCATTGCTTCCAAAATCCTTGCTTGAGTCTGGATACTAGTTCCCATCGTTTTAGTAACGATTTTTCGTTGCGGTCTGTGTTGACATCGGGGGGTGCAGTCAGCGTTTCACCAATTAGAAAATGTGCTGGGGTGAGGGCTGTGTTGTCCGTAGGGTCATTTGACATTGGTGTAATTGGGCGAGAGTTTAAGATCGCTTCAATTTCGATGATAACCGTATTTAGTTCTTCAAATGTCAGAGATGCGGTATTTGTCGTAGTAACCAGTAGTCGTTTTGCAGACTTTACCGCAGCTTCCCATAGGCCTCCAAATGATGGCGCTCGGTGGCGGTATGAATTTGAAGGCAACTTGTTTTTTGTTGCAGTGATTGATGATCTCTGCTTGCGCCTTCTCACCAAATATTGAACCTTCCTAATTCCTTTAGTTGGTTGTTTGCTCCAACAAAGTTGGTAGCATTGTCACAATGAATCGTTTGACATTTTCCGCGACGGCTGAGGAAGCGCCGCAGGGCTCCTAAAAAGGCATTTGTAGTCAGATCGCTGACCAGCTCGAGGTGGACTGCCTTTGTGGAGAAGCAACAGAATACAGCTATGTATGCCTTATCTGGTCTTTTTCCGCGAATTTTATGATGAATCCAAATTGGTCCGCAGTAGTCTACGCCTGTAGTGAGAAATGGGCGTGTTGGTGTCACTCGATCGGGTGGCAGATTGCCCATAATTTGGTTCATCAACTTGGGTTTCGCTTTGTTGCATGTCACACAGTTGTGGACGATGTTTCTCGACATGGTTTTGTCGTTCAGGATCCAATACTGTTGTCTAGCGGTTGCTCGTAAGGCTTGAGCACCGCAGTGCATGTTGTCTTCATGCAGCTCTCGCAATATCATCTTTACTATTGGATCATTGTAAGGCAGCAAAATCTGGTGCCTTGCATTGTACGGGAGTGGGGCTTGCTCCAATCTACCTCCAACTCGCATGAGTCCATCTAACCCTTGTATTGGTGAGAGTGATGAGATGGGACTCTTTTTGTCCACTGTGTTGTGGCGCTTCAAACTTTTTAGTTCAGTTGTAAATTCAGTTTGCTGTATTGTTCGTAGAATTATATTGCGAGCGCGGTCCAATTCCTTTTTGCACAGCGTGGTCGTTGCTGATCTGTACCGCTTGTAGCAGAATCGCAACATGTAAGCCACAATGCGTTGCAACTTAAAAAATGAGTTGCTGTGTCGGCAGGTATACAACTCTTCGCCTATTGCTGATTGAGTTGCAGCTAAGCTTATATGCTTAGTTTTCCTTTCCAGGTTGCTCGGAGAGATGATGGGAGGGGTTATCCATTTGTCTCGAGAGCCATGGAGAAAGAGTGGTCCATAGAGCCATAGACTGTGCTCGTGTAGCTTTCGTGCAGATATTCCTCTTGAGAGCACATCTGCTGCGTTGTTGGCAGATGATACATGCCGCCAATTATTCTGGCTTGTCACTGCCTGAATTTTCGCTATTCGGTTGGCCACAAACGTATGATATGTGGAAGACGGTGCATTGATCCATGAGAGAACAACAGTAGAATCCGACCAAAAGTATCCTGGTACTGTGGCGGAGTCAAGGTTGAGATCGCGTCGAATCCTGTCCGCGAGCTCAGCACCTAATAATGCAGCACATAGAGTTCCAGGCGAGGTAGTGACTGTTTTGCTGTCGGAGCCACTCGAGACTTTGAGCATAGTAAACGCACAGATATTTGCTTATTTTTGTACGTTGCGCGTACATATATTGCTGCTCCATATGCCTGCTCTGAAGCATCCACAAATGTGTGCAATTCCTTTGTGACTGGAGTTTTTCCATCGTATATGTGCCTTGGAATTTGCATTGAATTGAGGCTTTTCAAGTCCTCTCTATAATCCTTCCACTCGTTCTGAAGATGTATGGGTAATTCGTCATCCCAGTCGAGTTTTGACTCCCAGAGTCGTTGCATAAAGATTTTAGCCTTTACCACGACCGGAGAAAACAGGCCTAGAGGATCGAAGATCTGTGCCAGCTCCGAGCATACTACACGTTTTGTGACTCTTTTTGCTGTGCTGCTTTGTGTGCGGCCGCAAAATTGATCCTTTTGTGGCATCCAAATAAGGCCCAATGTCTTGACACTGTAATGTTCCAGTGTTTCGTCCAGCTTAATATTGCTATTATGTCATCCTTGGGTATTCCTTGAAGAATTTGCTCATTGTTTGAGCACCATTTTCGTAAGTTGAATCCCTTGGGGAGTAGTATTTTTACCAACTCCTGTCGAATTTGGATCACTTCTTGTATTGAATCTGCCCTGTGAGACACATCATCTAGTAGAAGTCATCCCTTAGGGCAGCGGATCCTAATGGTGAGCTGCTTGTATGGAGTGAGGCTAAGTGATTTAGACACTTAGTTGCCAGGAACGGAGCCGATGCTGTTCCATATGTAACCGTTTTTAATCGATAGTGCTTTAGTTCATCATTTGGATTTTTTCTCCAAACTATCATCTGATTAAATTGGTGATTCGGGTTTATCCATATTTGGCGATACATCTTTTCAATATCTGCCATGAATACGTATTTGTGCGTTCTGAATCTCAAGAGAATTGACATGAGATCACTTTGCACCGTGGGTCCAACTTGCAATATGTCATTTAGGGATTTTCCTGTCGATGTCTTACATGATGCATCGAAGACAACTCTTAGCTTTGTTGTGCTGCTGTCAGGTTTCAGCACACAATGATGAGGGATGAAGTAGTGAGATTTTGGAAGGAGCTTTCGAGGGACAACTTTCATATGACCCAATTGTTCGTATTCGTCATGAAGTCCACATACGATTTCCAGATTTTGGATCTGTCCTTCTTTCTATTGCGAGGAAGCGTTTTTCTGCAGTCTCCAACGAGGGCCCCAGGGCTGAAGAATGTTCAGCAAACGGCAATTTTACTATAATCTCCCATCTGCTGCAGTCTGCAAGTTCTCTAGGAAATGTTTCTCGCACTCCTTTTCAACTGGTGTACGATGCCTTTCTGTGGTTTCCAAATTGTCAATTGTCCAGAATCGCTCCATAAGGGTATTCGTTTCTTCTCCTGTAGCTACTGCACAAATGGCTGATGACATCCTTGAATTTTTCATTTTTCCGGCCAACCCATCCCAATTGGTCTTTTGCATTATTGGACCAGAGTGTATTTTGTGTTGTTGTGCGAGCGATGGCTACAAGTTCGCACCGTAAGCATGTCGATGTGCAGGTATTGAACTGATCGCCAATGGAGGAGCGGATGTCGTCTTTGCTTTATGCTTGAGCTGGCTGATCCGAATAGCAAAGCCGTTGAAAATGTTTGATCTCCATTGTACAATTGACGTTAGTGTTGCTGTTAGCAACAGATTTCAAGCTCTCTTGCTACTGTCTGTGCACGATGCCTTAATTCGTTGCACAGTCGAGTAATTTCACAAATGAAGCAGCGAGTCGTTCTTTTTGTAGATCTGAGATCAGTAATTTCATGCAAAGCCTTGAAATGCTGTTGTCCTTTTACATTGACTGCTACCTTTGCGTAGCAAGTAGATTTATGTTTTTGCACATGCTGATGCTACAAGTTTGTGCTTCCAGTGAGCAAGTCGCCAGGCACCGAAATACAAGATGATCGGACTTCTTGCAATAGAGACAGTTCTTTCTTGCAGTTGATGAGGTTGCACAAGATGCTCCCGTCGAGTGGTTTTTGACATGACTGTGTGTTTTGCTTCCACTAGCTAAAACACGAACTCTTTGTTCAAGAAACTGGAGCATGGTGTCCAGTTTCTGTATTTGCTTCGAGTTGCTTAATGATTGCTCGTACAGCGTTTTATTTGTGCTGTCGAGCTTATTTCTTATGACTGCAATAAGAATAGGGTCCCACGTTGAAATGTCTAGACCCAGTCCCTTGAGAGATGCAAGGGACTCCAAGGTGACTATGTAAAGCTCCTTAAGCGATTTTACATTGTCATTAATTGCTTGTTGCATTAAGAAGCGGTTCAATACCGTTGATGCAATGTCTCTTGGATTGTTGTAAGCGTCAACCAAGATGTTCCATGCGTGGAGGTAATTGTCCTCTTTCAAGTCCATTTGGCGTATTAATCTTTCTGCCTCACCATCACGCTGGTTTTTAAATACCACATTTTCTGAATTGTGGCATGTGGTATTGTGTACCATGGACACAATCAGTGGTCCAACGTGCTTAAAAAATTGTGTCGCATTTGTAGAATATCGCCCATCAAATTTGGGGATGGTTATACGAGGCATGTTTATGTCATTGGTGCACTGCTTATTGTTTTTTGAAGCTAGTGCCCTTTGAACATCTTCTTCTGCCTGTAGATACTCCTTTGTATCATATCCATTTTCTTCCGGATTTTCGACTTCTTCATACAGCCGAAAATGGACTTCTTGGATTTGAGCCCATAAATTCTTTATGAGCTCTAGTGATGTGTGCTCAATAGGGGTGCTTTGGTGCAATGTGCGATGCAGTGATGCGATCATTGCCCTTTGTCGCCGGCACAATGCAATCACCTTGAGTTCTAAGGCTGATTGCTGACGCTGATCATCGCCAATCTCAAGCCTCTTGCTTGTGGCTTGATTTATAGTTTCAGCATCGTCTTTCATTACTTCTAAGCACTTCAGGACAGTTGTTCTTATGTCCTCATAGTAGCTGAAGTATTGATGATTTTCTGGTAGCTTGCCAGATTTTCTAATGACTTCGTCATTTTCTTGTACAGACCTCCATTTCTTGTTGAGAGTGTCTGTTTTAACTCTGTGATAACCAGTCTGAGATTTTCTCTCAGTGGAATCCTTTTTATAATTAGATATCAGCCGTACAATTTCATTGACGATATCTTGCTGGACATCAAGTAACTCCTCGATGGTTAACTTTTCTGATGCCATTTTTACTGATTTTTGTCGCTTGTTGGACTTTTACAAATATGTAGGTATATCTGTTTCTTATTTTTGTCGCTTGGTGGACTTTGTTGGTAGTGGTCGTTTATCTAAACGAGAGCACACTGTTGATTCTGATATGTCGCCTGGTTGACAAATTCAGATGGTCTCACTAACACCGAATAGTGATCTGAGTTAGGAGATTGTAGGTATCCTTTGGTTGTCGCCTTCTTGACAACTTCAAGTATGGATTTTGTAGATTGAATATCCTTTGTCGCCCAGTTGACAACTTCAAGTATGGATTTTGTGGATTGAATATCCTTTGTCGCCTAGTTGACAACTTCAGAATAAATTCACGTCGGGGTCACCAAAATGTTTGTGTTAAGGAAAGTATTCAGTACATAAACTGACTACTAAAAGTCGTCCCAACTAGCACTTGAACTAGTTGGACTGCGGAGAGTGAGGTCCTTCGTTGCGCACAGTAAATGCGATGGTAGAAATAAATGAAGACGTCTGACGGGATTGAGTCTATGAAGAACACTGAACACTGATAAAATGCGTGGCTTATATACAAAATTCTTAGACTATAATATTCAAAGACGCTGATAGCTGACCCATGCAAGTCAGCGTTGTTTAAGTGTGCAACTGAGAAATGCTGACAGCCCAAAATTAGGCACTTGAGGCTAGCTTGAGTGGGTCAAGCTATTTTGAGAGGTTAGAGGAGATGTCGCCTTACAAACGCCTGCACTCGATAAAGTGAGACTGCGGCTGCCTTACAAGTGGCTGCACTCGATGGAGTGAGACTGCGGCTGCCTTACAAGCGGCTACACTCGATGGAGTGAGACTGCGATCGCATTACAAACGCCTGCACTCGGTGGAGTGAGACTGCGATCGCATTATAAGTGGCTGCATAATATTTTCTATTGTAAGCATTTTCTATTTGTATGAATCTAAACAATATGAATCTAAACATCAACAGAAATTCATTCGTTTGTTGATGCTTCAGAAAAGGCATTTGGAGCTGCCGTATAATAAGGGCAATACATAATGATAAACAAGCCACAGTCCAATTGTTAAGTGCCAAATCTCATTTAGCCCCAATCAACACAATAACACTACCACGTCTGGAACTAAAGGCTGCTGTATTGGGAGCTCAGCTTGTAGAAAAGGTTAAAGAAGATCTATCTATGGAAAACGTACCAACTTACTGTCATTAATTGTCCGGCATCTCATTCGTGACAAATTTGTCAGCACAAGATGTAACGAACCTCGTTGGCTTTGCCGGGCTAACGCTCAGTCGAGCTTTGGGTTCGTGCAACGAATTTGTAAAATTGGTCGCGAAGTGATAATTAACAACACAATTAGTTTATATATTAAATTACTTCGTATGGTTTATTTAATTAATTAATTAGACACAATTGATAATTTCGTAATGTCTGGATTTGTTCCTTCGGCCACTTACTGAGGCCTTGGTTTATTTCAGTGAGTGGTCCTGTTCGGAGAAGTTGGTTCAAGACACCCCGTACACCAGTTACGCAAGTCCGCGGCTTCGTACTGGTTCGACAGCTTACCATACGGCCCCGTTTGACCAAACGGATTTCGCGCGTATACTGTCGAACTTCAGGCAGATTATCGCACGCTTGGCTTGTCACTGTGTAGGCCCCGCCTCGTGCACAACTTGAACGTGGCAAGGATTCACTACTTCAACCTTCAAGGACCTTAGTGTCCTGTATTAGAAAGCCTTTTCTGGCTGTTGGTTTATTTATCGCACTCGCGTAGATACTGGTCGTAGCTCCTGCTTACGACTGATGATTTTAAATGGTTGGGCAGCGTGTCCCCTTCTCACTATTTCGGCGCTGCTTTATATACGCGCCGGGTAAGCGTGGCCTTTTGTCGGGACTGTACCAGAAATCACGCGATCGCCTCAATGGCGTGATTTCTGGTAATTTTCCACTGTCATCTGCTGGCGCCAGCCTATGTCTGCCGTTAGTGTGAGTATGGATGGAGATATTGCACTCGCAATACTCCTCACACATAACGGCACATGTCCTGGTGGACATGTGTGTCAGACACGCTCTTATGGCTGACAACCTGCGTGCGAAAGGGAGAGGGCGAAAGAGAGCGAATTCGCCGCAACTGCAAACAGAGCCGGACTTTGGTCTGATGTGCAGCTACTGTGAGGGGCGCATATAGTACGCATAAATATATAGACCTATATATTTATTTGCCGTCGCTATATGGCTCCTCACACTCCCCTCTTTCTTCGGCAGTGGAAGACTTCCACTGTCCCGACGGCGGCGGTTGTGTTGACGTGACGATGACGATGGCCGAGGAATGGGGAGCATGGTGTCGTCGTCATCGCCCGATGACTGACCATGCTCTTCTCCGCCCCCGTGCATCGGCTCTCCGCCGTTAGCAGGGCTGGTGTCCTTGCCATCTCGTGTTGTGCTGCTTGCTTTTTGCATCGGCTGCTTCGATTTAATTGTATTGTTGTTGGTGTCGCTTGCATTGCGCGTCATCCTTGCCAACTTATAACACAATTTTATTTGCTTCCTTTTTTTTTATTTCGTGTATTCACACGTACACACACGCACGCACCCGTACACGTACGCCTTACGCGTATCACGGCGCACTATACAAGTCACCCGGTGGCCTGGACGCAGCGATCGTACTGACTTGTGTGCTTGATTGAAGCTTCCTTTTTACCTCGTTATTACCCTCTCTCTCGGGTTGTTCTATTAACCGGTGCCTGTCTCAACACTAGTGTGCGTGATTAACCAACGGAATTTTGGTTTTGCGCACGCCTCTACACTAGTGTTTAAATCCGTTGTTGCTAGGCAGTTTTTGGCGGTCATTGCACTTGTGCTCTCCTAGTGCAAGCCATTGTTGTTGCGTGATTCGTCAATCGCGTGAGCGGACGTTTTTCGCTAGTCGCGGCGCTTGCGCTCTCCTAGTGCAAGCCATTGTTGTTGCTTGATTCGTCAATAGCGACGTGTGAAACGTTTTCGGCTGCGCTTGCGCTCTTTGGCGTGTGAGCAGTGTTGTTGTAAATTTACGCCACAGCGGCGGGCAGACGTTTTCATTGCTTGGAGAGCAATTACGATGCTCCCGACGGTCATTGTGCGTGCGCTCTTTGGCGTGTGCACGGTGTTGTTGCACTTTTTTGCTAGAAGCGCAAGCGTTGTTGCCGTTCTTTTTGTCAGCGCTAAGCATAACGCTTTCGACGGCCGTTGCACTTTGCGCGTGAACTTTAAGCGCAGGTCATGGCCATCCTCTCTCACTGCCATAGCTGTGGTTGCACTCTCTGCAATAGCTGTGGCGTGTGAACTATTCGCCGCGATCAGGGCTGTCTACCTAGTTTGGACCCGCCTTAGGGCTCCAATTATTGTTTATAGTTATTTTTTTTTTATGCTTGGTGTTTTATTTTATTTATGTGTATATATATATATATATATTGGTTTAGTTATTACTCTTTTTGTTATAAGTAGGTGTATACGACCTTTGTATACCCTTCCTTTTATTTTATTCTTACCCTTTCCTATGGGCGTTTTCCTTTAATTTCTCCGCGTTCGTTTTATTATTTTATATATAGGTGTATACGACCTTTGTATACCCTTTCTTTTTTTTTATTCTTACCCTTTCCTATTGGGCGTTTGTTTTATTATATATATATATATATTTATTTTGTTGTGATTCTAGGTGTATAAGTGTGAATCCAAATTTTGTCTTGGAGACACACTTATCTTCCCCCCCCTTTAATTTTGGGGATTTAGGGACTCACCCGCCTCGTTGCTATGCGTCTTCAAGTCGCTCACATGGGCCGTCCTTATCCGCTTCTCTGCTGGATTTGACAGGTGGTGTATCTTCACCCACTCCCTGTCTCCAATTTGGGGGTTCCATTGCCTGCGCCGAAGCTTGCAATGCCTTGCCTGGTCCTGAGAGTCCTCGACCGCGGCCAATTGACTTGCCTTATATTGCCGGACATATGCTCTTACGTCTCTATATAATCCTGGCCAATAGTAGCGCGCTGCTACCCGGGCTATTGTCTTTCGACTCCCCGTATGTCCTGCGGCGGCGGTGTTGTGGTCCTCCTTTAGGACTTGTGTCCTCTTGCCGGTTGGCACACACAATTTCCAGGCTTTCACATCCTCGGTTCCGTTTCTGTGAGGGATGTGCCTGTATAAGTTTCCGGATACTCTCCATGTAGTCTGGAAACTTTCTTGGGTTGTTGGCGATGGTGGCTCGCATCTTCTGGATCCAGTGGCACTTTTTATTCGCTTGGTCCATCGCGTCTTCCACCGTTGAGACTCTCCGGCATGTCTCCTTCCGGGGCTGTCGAGATTTGGCATCTGTAGCACTCCTGGCTGGTTTGACTGTCTTTGCTATGTACAGTCTTTCCTCCTGATGCTCTCGAATTCCCTTTCCCGGTATATTTATCCTCAGGCCTGCGCACTCCAAAACCGTTCCCATGCCCGACAGAAAATCCCATCCGAGAACTAAGCCATCGATAACTCCTGGGAGTATCAGTAGAGCAATATCCATACTGCTCCTGCCGAGTCTGATATTCACCTCGACTTGTTCTCGGACTCCGCTGTTTCGACCATCTGCCATGCGGACTCGCAGTTCGGTTGCGCGTCGTCGGCCTACGTCGAACAGTCCACGAGCTAGCTTCTCGCTAATGAAACTACTCGTGGCCCCTGTGTCGATCGTAGCCTTATACTGGCAGTTGCCGATCTCTACGACCGCTGTCAGCTGCGCTCCCTCGTCCTGCAGGCTGCCGATTAGCGTCTTGGGGCTGCCCTTGATCGGCTGCCGCTCGCTTCTCGGTGGTGGACGCCGGTGTCCTTCTCCCGACGGACAACATACAGGCGTGCGAACTCCAATACGTCCGCACATCCAACAATAATCTAGCATGGGATTTGTGCACTCTATCGCACGGTGTCCCTCCTGGCCGCAACATCTGCAGGCCATCGCCATATTATTTATATGTGTTTGTATATTGTCGCGTCTCGTCCTCGGGGCTGGTCTGGGGCCCGTGTCGGCTTCGGTTCTCTGTGTCTGTCCACTGTTCGCTATCCGCATAAGCCGTGGGCCGCCTTGCCTTGGCGCTGGCTCTATTTGGCGGTAGTGGCGCATCTGTGGTGACTCCATATGCCGTCGTGGTGGCTCCCTGCTTCTCTGTTGAGGTTGGAGTTGCCTTTGCTGCGGGGCGTTGTACCTCGAGTGCTCCACGCGTCTCTGCTGCGGCTCTACTCGCATTCGCTGTGGAGTGTTATAATTCGGCTGGTCCATGCGGCTTTGCTGTCTCAATTTTTCTCTATCAGCCTCGAGTTCCTCGAACACGACGGCCAAATACATCAATTCCTCCAAATCGCTGAATTGATCTGGCCGTGCGTATGCTCGCAGGTCTGGTAGGCTGTTGTTATAGATTTTGAGCAGTTGTTTGGCTGCCGAATATTGCAGTGGTCGCATGAGCGTCTGCATTTCCACCATGTACACTTTAAATGGCTCGTTCAAAGCCTGCCGTCGGTGATTCACTTCCTCCTTTAAGTTCTCAAAGTAGCCTCTCGGCAGAAAGTACTCCTGAAAGCTTTGGATGAATGTTGCCCAACTCGTCCAGTGCCGGTTATTGGCAACGTACCACTTCAGAGCCATTCCCTGAAGGAGTTCGGGCATGGCCCTGGGAACCAGATCCAGGTCGAGCCCATAGGTATCCGCTGACCACTCGACCTGCTCCAAGAATTCGAGCGGCTCCGTTGTGCCGTCGAAGCGAAAGTTCCACTCCCGAACTTGCTTCGCTACCCTTGGGTATTCTTGGGCCATAGTCGTCGCCGTGTGCTCGCGTCTTGATACCCTCTTCGATGGCTGTGGTGCCGATGTTTCCCAACCTGTGTGGTGGTTGTCTCTCGCGCGCGCTGCTGTGCTGGCTGTCGGTATGCTCAAATGCGCGAACTCAATGTTCGTCGCTTCTCTTGCATCCGCAACTTGTCCGCTTTCCCTCGCCGGTGACGCTCTGCTGTGAATTGCCGCCAATTCCGCAATCCGCGTGGTGTATGGCAGTTTGGATTCGTGAGTATCCACCCACTCTCCAAACTGTCGACGCATAACGTCCAGTGTGCCACTCAGCTCCACTTGGAACTCGTCTCCATACTTTACAACTTCCTCCTTTTTGAGGTTGTACACCCACGCGCGAACCATATTACTTGTTTAATATATTTAACTGTGTATCAATTATCACCACCACCAGCGTTGGGCGCCAGTTGTAACGAACCTCGTTGGCTTAGCCGGGCTAGAGCTCAGTCGAGCTGTGAGTTCGTACAACGAATTTGTAGAACTGGTTGCGACGTGATAACTAATAACACACTTGTTTTATATATTGAAGTAGTTTGTATGGTTTTATTTAATTAATTAATTAGAACACAATTTGTAATTTATTAATGTCTTGATTTGTTCCTTGCGACCACTGGCTGAAGCCTTGGTTTGTTTCAGTGAGTGGTCCTGTTCGGGGAAGTTGGTTCAAGGCACCCCGTACACCAGTTACGCCAGTCCGCGGCTTCGCTCTGGTTCAACAGCTTTCATACGGCTCCGTTTGACCAAACGGATTTCGCGCGTATACTGTCAAACTTCAGGCAGGATTATCGCACGCTTGGCTTGTCACTGTGTAGGCCTAGCCTCGTGGCACAACTTGAACGTAGCAAGGATCCACTACTTTAACTTTCAAGGACCTCAGTGTCCTGGATTCCAACAGTCTTTTCTCGCTGTTGGTTTTATTTGTCGCACTCGCGTTGATCTTATTTGCAGCTCGCGCTGACGAAAGATGATTCTCTTGTTGGGCAGCGTGTCCCCGTTGCACTTGGTTAACTTTGTTCTGTCGTCCGACAGAGGTTCCGCTCGCGTCTCTGATTTCACTCGAATTCGAACTGTCCTCTAGTGGGCTGCGGCGCTCTTTATATAGGCCGGGTCGTGGCCTTTTGTCGGGACTGTACCAGAAATCACGCGATCGCCTCGGTGGCGTGATTTCTGGTAATTTTCCACTGCCATCTGCTGGCGCCAGCCTATGTCTGCCGTTAGTGTGAGTATGGATGGAGATATTGCACTCGCAATACTCCTCACACATAACGGCACATGTCCTGGTGGACATGTGTGTCAGACACGCTCTTATGGCTGACAACCTGCGTGCGAAAGGGAGAGGGCGAAAGAGAGCGAATTCGCCGCAACTGCAAACAGAGCCGGACTTTGGTCTGATGTGCAGCTACTGTGAGGGGCGCATATAGTACGCATAAATATATAGACCTATATATTTATTTGCCGTCGCTATATGGCTCCCCACAGTGGAACTGCAGGCACGCATGCGACCAGTGCAATATTCGGCAGCCAAATCAACTGCTCAAACTCGAGGACATCAGCGTACCAGACCTGCGGTACGCACGGCCCGATCAATTCAGCATTTGGAGGCCTTGCTGTATTTGGCCGTCGTGTTTGAGGAGCTCGAGGCTGATAGAGAAAAATTGAGACAGCAAAGCCACACGGAGCAGCCGAGGTACAACGCTCCGCAGCAGAGGCAGGTACAGCCTCATCAGAGACGCGTGGAACACTCGAGGTACAACGCCCCGCAGCAAAGGCAATTACAACCTCAACAGAGAAGCAGGGAGCCACCACGACGACATATGGAGTCACCACAGATGCGCCACTACCGCCAAATAGAGCCAGCGCCAAGGCAAGACGGCCCACGGCTTATGCGGATAGCGGACAGTGGACGGACACAGAGAACCGAAGCCGACACGGGCCCCAGACCAGCCCCGAGGACGAGACGCGACAATATACAAACACATATAAATAATACAGCGATGGCCTGCAGATGTTGCGGCCAGGAGGGACACCGTGCGATAGAGTGCACAAATCCTACGCTGGATTATTGTTGGATATGTGGACGTATCGGAGTTCGTACGTCGGTATGTTGTCCGTCGGGAGAAGGACACCGGCGTCCACCACCGAGAAGCGAGCGGCAGCCGAACAAGGGCAGCCCCAAGACGCTAATCGGCAGCCTGCAGGACGAGGGAGCGCAGCTGACAGCGGTCGTAGAGATCGGCAACTGCCAGTATAAGGCTACGATCGACACAGGGGCCACGAGTAGTTTCATTAGCGAGAAGCTAGCTCGTGGACTGTTCGACGTAGGCCGACGACGCGCAACCGAACTGCGAGTCCGCATGGCAGATGGTCGAAACAGCGGAGTCCGAGAACAAGTCGAGGTGAATATCAGACTCGGCAGGAGCAGTATGGATATTGCTCTACTGATACTCCCAGGAGTCATCGATGGCTTAGTTCTCGGATGGGATTTTCTGTCGGGCATGGGAACGGTTTTGGAGTGCGCAGGCCTGAGGATAAATATACCGGGAAAGGGAATTCGAGAGCATCAGGAGGAGAGACTGTACATAGCAAAGACAGTCAAACCAGCCAGGAGTGTTACAGATGCCAAATCTCGACAGCCCCGGAAGGAGACATGCCGGAGAGTCTCAACGGTGGAAGACGCGATGGACCAAGCGAATAAAAAGTGCCACTGGATCCAGAAGATGCGAACCACCATACACAAAAATCCCAGAAAGTTTCCAGACTACATGGAGAGATCCGGAAACTTATACAGGCACATCCCTCACAGAGACGGAACAGAGGATGTGAAAGCCTGGAAATTGTGTGTGCCAACCGGCAAGAGGACACAAGTCCTAAAGGAGGACCACAACACCGCCGCCGCAGGACATACGGGGAGTCGAAAGACAATAGCCCGGGTAGCAGCGCGCTACTATTGGCCAGGATTATATAGAGACGTAAGAGCATATGTCCGGCAATATAAGGCAAGTCAATTGGCCGCGGTCGAGGACTGCTATAACGACCAATTCCAAATTTGTTGCACGAACCCACAGCTCGACTGAGTGTTAGCCATGCAAAGCAAACAGGTTCGGGACAGTATGGAGTTAACGCATGTTACAACTTTTGATGCTACAAATAGGGTTGCCGTAGCAAAACAAATGTTATTCAATATAAACCTGAATATGACGTCATGCAAGATATGATGTAACGTACCGATTATAACTGTAGTATCTGCATAGTTTTATATATTAACTAAAGGTTTGATTTATTTTAATTATTATTATGTTATTATGGTAACTGCCCTAAGGATATCCCTTTGATATCCGGCGTACCATGTACCAGCTAGGTGGCGATCAGACCTTCTCTGTCTGGCTTCGCTCCTAGATTTCGCACTGACTGCGGTGAGTCTCAGACTGCCTGCCTCTGACTGACTCCTTCAAAGCTCCTTGCTGGTGGATCGTCCTGTTACGATCCACTGGTCGACGCGTTGCCTCTGCTCGTCGACTTGCACTGCTCCCTCGAAGCTCCTTGCTAGTGGATCGTCCTGTTACGATCCACTGGTCGACGTGTTGCCTCTGCTTGTCGCCTTTTCACTCACTGACCCTTGGTGGTCTGTGCCACCCCCTTTTATAGGTCAGATCGCGTCGGTGGTCCGTCTTTTTGGGGCGTTTCTCACGCTTTCCTGCTGACGCTGCACTTCCCACGTTTCTGCTGACGCCGCACTTCCCACGTTTTTCCACCAGCGCTGCACTCGTTGGGGAGTAAGGCAGCGATCACCTGCTTCAAGGTTGCGGTCCCACCGTTGTCGCTGCAATCGATGTAATTCGAGCAGCGGTTGCTTCTGCTGTGATCGCTGCTCGAATTGGGTCTCACGCTATCCACTATGGAATGTGCTGATGGCGTACTTGCGCTCTCAACAGCGCCAAGTGGTGGTGTCCATTTTCCAGCCGCTGGGGTAGGCACGTGTGCTCTTGCTGGAAATCGGAGCCGCGTGTGCTGGTCGCTGGCTGCAGGTCGTCTTTACGTCAGTATGACGTAGCTCGCTGGCTGCAGTTGTTTTCGTCGTTGACGAAATCTGCTGACGTGGCTGCAGGTGTTCTCGTCGTTGAAGACCTGGCTGCAGTTTTTCGATCGTTGGCGCAAGATCCAATGTCGTCTGTTGCCAATCGTTGGGAGGGCTGCCCATAAAGTATGTGGCAAATGTTGCGAGGGGCGCATATAGCTTATGTCGATGCTATATGGCTCCTCACACTCCCCCCTTTCTTCGGTAAGTGGAAGACTTCCACTTCGGTGATCGTATTGACAATGTTGTTGCCTTTTCCGTAAAAGTGTTGAGCAAACGTTTTTCGTTTGTACTACGAGTTGTAACGTTCTTGACGGCCGCTGCCTTGCGTTCTGATTAGTGCTGCCGTTGCACTTTTCTTCTTCTTTTTTTTTTATGTGTTTATTATGTCGGGTGCCGTTCCAATGAACGTTATCGTAGGTCATGGCTACATTTCTGCATTCATACTGCCATTTGAGTGGTGTGTGAACATTCGCCGCGTCCAGGGCTGTTCACCTTTTTTGGACTTGCCTTAGGGCTCCTATTCGTGTTTACATTTATATTGTTATTCTTATTATTTTTTTTTTGTTGATTTGTATATATCTATTTATTTATTTATTATTGTCGATTTATTTGTTGGAGTCTTTCTTTAATTTTGGGGGCTTGGGGACTCACCAGTCTCCTTGCTGTGTGGCTTTAAGTCGCTCACATGTGTCGTCCTTATCCGCTTATCTGCCCAGCTCCTTAGCTTGCAGATCACCGGTGACGTGAAATCCATGATTTGGTACGAGCCTCCGTATCTCGGTGCTAGCTTGGCTTCGAACCCGTCAGCTCCATTTGATAGGTGGTGTAACTTCACCCACACCCTATCTCCGATTTTGGGGCTCCATCGCTTGCGACGTAGGTTGTAGTGCCTTCCTTGGTCCTGCGAGGCTTCGACCGCGGCCAATTGACTTGCCTTATACTGCTTACATTCTTCGCATTGTTGGACATACGCTCTTACGTCTCTATATAAGCCTGGCCAGTAGTAACGCGCTGCTACTCGGGCTATTGTCTTTCTGCTCCCCGTATGTCCTGCGGTGGCGGTGTTGTGGCTCTCACCTAGAACTTGTGTCCTTTGCCCGGTTGGCACACATAATTTCCAGGCTGCTACATCCTCTTTTCCAGTTCTATGAGGTATGTATCTGTACAGTTTTCCAGACTTGTCCATGTAATCTGGAAACTTCCTCGGATTTCTCGTTATGGCCGTTCGCATCTTTTGGATCCAGTGGCAGTTTTTATTGGCTTGGTCCATCGTGTCTCCCACAATTGAGATTCTCCGGCAAGTCTCCTTCCGGGGCTGTCGAGATTTGGCATCTGCAACACTTACTGCTGGTTTGACTGTCTTTGCTATGTACAGTCTCTCTTCCTGACGCTCTCGAATTCTTTTTCCCGGTATATTTATCCTCAGGCCTGCGCACTCCAAAACCGTTCCCATCCCAGACAGAAAATCCCATCCGAGAACTAAGCCATCGATAACTCCTGGGAGTATCAGTAGAGTAATATCCATACTACTCCTTCCGAACCTGATATTCACCTCGACTTGTTCTCGGACTCTGCAGTTTCGGCCATCTGCCATGCGGACTCGCCGTTCGGTTGCGCATCGTCGGCCTACGTCGAACAGTCCACGAGCTAGCTTCTCGCTAATGAAACTACTCGTGGCCCCTGTATCGATCGTAGCCTTGTGCTGGCAGTTGCCGATCTCTACGACCGCTGTCAGCTGTGCTCCCTCGTCCTGCAGGCTGCCTATTAGCGTCTTGGGGTTGCCCTTGTTCGGCTCCCGCTCGCCCCTCGGTGGCGAACGCTGGTGACCTTTTCCCGACGGACAACATACTGACGTGCGAACTCCGATTCGTCCACATATCCAACAATAGTCCAGCATAGGATTTGTGCACTCTTTCGCACGGTGTCCGTTCTGGCCGCAATATCTGCAAGCCATCGCTGGATTATTTATATGCGTTTGTCTATTGTCGCGTCTCGTCTTCGGGGCTGGTCTGGGTCTCGTGTCGGTTTCGACTCTCTCGTGGTACGCTTTGCTGTGTGTCCGTCCACTATCCTCTATCCGCATAAGTCGTGGCCAGTTTTGCCTTGGCGCGGGCTCTATATGGTGATAGCGACGTCTCTGTGGTGGATCCCTGTGGCTCTGTTGAGGCTCTACTTGCCTTCGCTGTGGAGTGTTGAAACTCGGGTGCTCCACGCTGCTCTGCTGTCTCAACTTCTCCCTGTCTACCTCGAGTTCCTCAAACGCAGCTGCCAAATGCATCAATTCTGCCAAGTTGTTGAATTGACCTGGCCTGGCGTACGCTCGTAGGTCTGGAAGGCTGTTGCTGTAGATTTTGTGTAGTTGCTCCACCGCCGAATACTGTAGTGGCCGCATTAGCGTCTGCATCTCCACCATATACAGCTTAAATGGCTCGATTATACCCTGACGTCTTCGGGTGACTTCGTCTTTTAAGTTTTCGAAGTAATCTCTTGGCAAGAAGTACTCTTGAAAACTCTGAACAAATGTTCCCCATCTCGTCCAGTGTTGATTGTTGGCTACATACCATTTCAGTGCCATTCCCTGGAGTAGTTCAGGCATGGTCCTGGGAATTAAATTCAAGTCGAGTCCATATGTATCGGCTGACCACTCGACTTGCTCCAAGAATTCTAATGGTTTCGTGGTGCCGTCGAAGCGAAAGTTCCACTCCCGGACTTGTTTCGCTACCCTCGGGTATTCTTGGGACATATCCGTCGCCGTGTTGTCGCTTGTGGGCACTCTTCTTGATGGCTGTGGTGTGGGTGTTTTCCATACTGTGTGGTTGTCGTCTCGTGTGCGTGCTGCTGTGCTGGTTGTTGGTATGCTCAACTGGGTGAAATCAAAGTTCGCCTCTTCTCTTGCATCCGCAAATTTTCCTATTTCTTTGGCAGGTGCAATTCTGCCATGAATAGCTGCCAATTCCTTAATCCTCGTGCTGTATGGTAGTCTGGATTCGTGAGTGTCCACCCACTCTCCGAATTGTCGACGCATCTCATCCAGTGTTCCTCTGAGATCTACTTGGAATTCTTCTCCATATCTTAAGACTTCCTCCTTCTTGAGGGTGTATACCCAGGCACGAACCATTTTTGTTAATATATATTATGTGTATTAATTATCGCAACCACCAAAGTTGGGCGCCAGTTGTAACGAACCTTTTCAGTTCGTCCAGTTTTAGCTGGGCTAAAACTCAGCCGAGCTATGGGTTCGAGCAACAAATTTATATTTGATTGCGCTGCGATAATTAATACCACGTGTCCTTTATATATTAACTAAAGGTTTGATTTATTTTAATTATTATTATGTTATTATGGTAACTGCCCTAAGGATATCCCTTTGATATCCGGCGTACCATGTACCAGCTAGGTGGCGATCAGACCTTCTCTGTCTGGCTTCGCTCCTAGATTTCGCACTGACTGCGGTGAGTCTCAGACTGCCTGCCTCTGACTGACTCCTTCAAAGCTCCTTGCTGGTGGATCGTCCTGTTACGATCCACTGGTCGACGCGTTGCCTCTGCTCGTCGACTTGCACTGCTCCCTCGAAGCTCCTTGCTAGTGGATCGTCCTGTTACGATCCACTGGTCGACGTGTTGCCTCTGCTTGTCGCCTTTTCACTCACTGACCCTTGGTGGTCTGTGCCACCCCCTTTTATAGGTCAGATCGCGTCGGTGGTCCGTCTTTTTGGGGCGTTTCTCACGCTTTCCTGCTGACGCTGCACTTCCCACGTTTCTGCTGACGCCGCACTTCCCACGTTTTTCCACCAGCGCTGCACTCGTTGGGGAGTAAGGCAGCGATCACCTGCTTCAAGGTTGGGTCCCACCGTTGTCGCTGCAATCGATGTAATTCGAGCAGCGGTTGCTTCTGCTGTGATCGCTGCTCAATTGGGTCTCACGCTATCCACTATGGAATGTGCTGATGGCGTACTTGCGCTCTCAACAGCGCCAAGTGGTGGTGTCCATTTTCCAGCCGCTGGGGTAGGCACGTGTGCTCTTGCTGGAAATCGGAGCCGCGTGTGCTGGTCGCTGGCTGCAGGTGTTTTCGTCGTTGAGTACTGGGCTGCAGTTGTTTTCGTCGTTGACGAAATCTGCTGACGTGGCTGCAGGTGTTCTCGTCGTTGAAGACCTGGCTGCAGTTTTTCGTCGTTGGCGCAAGATCCAATGTCGTCTGTTGCCAATCGTTGGGAGGGCTGCCCATAAAGTATGTGGCAAATGTTGCGAGGGGCGCATATAGCTTATGTCGATGCTATATGGCTCCTCACAACATATGCAGATCACGCAGATCTCTCATGTCCACACTCACTGCAACAACAACAGCATAGTTCGACAACAACAAACCCAACTGCACCCAGCGATCACAACCAAAAGCGCATGGTGTAATACAACACCTATCCTATTTTACAAGTGGGCTAACGTGAAACCCAAACGGACAACCGACACCACCATTAGACTCCGTCGGTGCATTCTACAAGTGGGCTAGCATGAAACTCAAGTGGGCCATCCGAATTAGACTCCGTCAACGCATTTTACAAGTGGGCCATCGCGAGACCCAAGCGGGCCATCCGACACCTGCACCAATAGGACAGCAGCGACTCAGCTATAACATCGCAGAGGAAGCAAATGCGAGTTTTCATTTTAAATAAACCACTAGCATAAGTTGAGAGTTATTTTGTACGTGAAGCGGAGAGGACGTCTGTTCTTTTAAATAAAAATTTATATTATCCTTAAAAACCCGTTGTCAGTTTCTTCATTAGTTGTTTAGGTAAATTTTTGAATTTGAACAAAATATAGCTTATTATTACTATTGACAATACTGTCACTAATGTTAAGCTTATGATTAACAAGGTATTATTTGTTTTTGTATGTTCTCTTATGCAAGTTGATATTTTTATATTTATCAATTTTTGTGAATCAATATTTAATTAAATTTGTTCATATTTATTTTCTTTTTCTTTTTAAATTTAGTTTTATAAAGTGTGATTTTTCGGCCTCTATTCGTTTCTTTGAAATGTTTGCTATCTAGTTGTTTTGTCATGCTTTTTTTATTCTGAATGGATTTGTTATTTTTGATTTGAATAAGTAGCATTTCTCTATAGTTCGTATCACTTCGTAGTTTCTTTTGCGTTAGCTTATTGATCTTTTAATTTTCAACTGGGTACTGTATGCTGAATGTATACCTTTTGTTAGTGGTGGGTCCTTATATTCTTCTGCCCTATTTTCGTTAGTATATTCTTTTACCTTATTTTCATTTTCATATTCTTCTTCCTTATTTTTGTTTTTATATTCTTCTTTCGTATTTTCGTTATTATATTCTTTTTCTTTATTTTCGTTATCATATTCTTTTTTCTTATTTTTGTTTTCATATTCTTCTACCTTATTTTTGTTTTCATATTCTTTTTCCTTATTTTCGTTTTCATATTCTTCTTCCATATTTTCGTTATTATATTCTTCTACCATATTTTCGTTATTATATTCTTTTATCTTATTTTCATATTCTTTTTCCTTATTTTCGTTACTATATTCTTTTTCTTTATTTTTGTTTTCGTATTCTTCTTCCTTATTTTTGTTTATATTCTTTTTCCTTATTTTCTTTATATTCTTTTTCCTTATTTTCATTTTCATATTCTTTTTCCTTATTTTTGTTATTATATTCTTTTTCCTGATTTTCGTTTTCATATTCTTTTTCCTTATTTTTGTTATCATATTCTTTTTTCTTATTTTCGTTATTATATTCTTTTTTCTTATTTTCGTTCACATATTCTTTTTTCCTATTTTCTTTACTATATTCTTTTTTCTTATTTTCGTTTTCAAATTCCTCTTTCCTATTTTCGTTTTTGTATTCTTCTTCCTTATTTTCGTTTTCAAATTCATCTTCCTATTTTCATTTTCATTTTCTTCTTTCTTATTTTCGTTTTTAAATTCTTCTTCTTTATTTTCATTTTCTTCTTTCTTATTTTCGTATTCAAATTCTTCTTCTTATTTTCATTTTCATTTTCTTCATCCTTATTTTCGTTTTTATATTCTATGCAATTTATTATAATCTTAGTTTCTGATATGCCGTTCTTACTTGTTGTGTTGGCCTCTGTGGCAATTGAGGCACTGCTGGTGCTGCTGACGAAGGCGCTGGACGCGGGGTCCTTAATGATGATTTCGTTGTTGATTTTTTGTTGCTGCTGTTGCTGATTGGTACCAACCTCCAGGTCATGGTCCAGCTCCAGTTCGGGAACGACTATCGTGGTCTCTGGTATGGGAACGGGCAAAGTTAGGTACTCCTTGCTGGCGATGGCATCGAACAGACGATCAACGAAACGAGTCGTGTGCTCGGATAGAAACACATTCAATTGCTTGATCATGACGCTCTTGAGGTCCTTTTCCGATTTGTCTATTTTCAGTAGATGAATTACGAAGCCTGACAAAATCAGAGTCCAGATTTGGTGAGTGGCTTGAGCACAACGATCAGCCAATCCTTCATCTTTGCCCAGCTTTCCACTATCATTTTGTTGTATCGCCCCCAATGTTGTTTGCTTCTGCTTGCGTCCGCGATGCCGTATTCATCCTTTAAAATTTCGATACCTCCTAAATAGGCTCCCACTTCATCATCTTCGCCATAGAAGGATCGTGGTCGCAAGAGATGTCCGTATAATAGGATCAATGTGTCTTCTGACACCATTTTGTTGTTTTGTGTTGTCTTATTCGCTCGGTGAAATAATTTTATTTTATTTTTTTTTTTTTCGTTTCTGTTGTTTTGATTTATTTTCGTTGTGTTTTTTTTTGTAAAGTTTTATTCAATGCAAAAAAAATTTTCGTCGTTTGCTTCGCGTATTTTATGATTTCCTTTTTGAGGAAAAAAAGTAAATTTTTCAAGGATCACGGGGTCCTTATGCGGATAACAATTTCGCGAAACACCAGTACGTTTTCCTGAATGGAATAAACGACGTTTCACAATGTTTGCTTATCCGTACCGAACACTAGTACGTGTCCTGTAAAGGATCACGACGTTTCACAATTTTGCTATCCTACCGGCTGCGCCAATTACGTTTTGGGGAGTGCTGTACCGGCGGCGCCAAATGAAGAAACTGACAACGGGTTTTTAAGGATAATATAAATTTTTATTTAAAAGAACAGACGTCCTCTCCGCTTCACGTACAAAATCACTCTCAACTTATGCTAGTGGTTTAGTTAAAATGAAAACTCGCATTTGTCTCTTCTGCGATGTTGCAGCTGTGTCGCTGCTATCCTATTGGTGGAGGTGTCGGATGGCCCGCTTGGGTCTGGCGATGGTCCACTTGAGTTTTATGCTAGCTCACTTGAAGAGTGCACTAACGGATTCTAATCCGGGTGGCCCACTTGAGTTTTAGGCTAGCTCACTTGTAGACTGTACCGACGGAGTCTAATGGTGGTGTCGGTTGTCCGTTTGGGTTTTATGTTAGCCCACTTGTAGAATGGGATAGGTGTTGTATTACATTTTTGGTTGTGATCGCTGGTTCTGTTTGTAATCTGTTTATGTGTATGCTGAGGCGTTTCTTGTGCGCTGCTGCTGCGGTCGCAGTGTGCGTGGACATGAGAGATCTGCGTGATCTGGATATGTCACTATATATATTATATATAATTATATATAGCACTGCGACCTATAAGGTCTATTGTGCCCCCTTACTGAGCCTACAGCTCTTCCATCAATCCCAACTCCTGCACGAATGCCAGAATCTTTGCTGGATTTAGGGTTTCCATTTCCTTGGGCCTCATGATATGTTGCCCTAGGATGTTGCATCTTTTCCTGGTTAAGGCGACGCATTCTGCTAGGATGTGCGTCGAGGATTCTTCATCGTATCCGCAGAACCTGCATGTGTTGCTACTATAAATACCTAATTTGGTTAGGTGACTTCTCAGTCTACAGTGTCCTGTTAATAGACCTGTGAGTATTCTGAGTCTATTCTTCCCCATGGATATCATTAGCTTAAATCGCTTTTGATTATATCCACCTAGGAGACTTCTGGCTTGTCGGAGTCCTGGTGTTTCAGCCCAGCTCCGTTCTCGCATCAGTCTCTCTTTATCCCTGATATATAGCCGTATTGTGTGTCTTCCTATGCCACAATACGGTTCAGGTCCTATCATGGGTCTTTCTGCCCCAATTTTAGCTTGCTTGTCAGCTTCTTCGTTCCCCGCTATGTCCCTGTGACCCGGAACCCATCTTAGGGTGAGCCTATTATGTTTCCCGAGTTGGTCAAGCTTGGATCTTACTTCGTGGACTATTTTGGATGTTATTTTCGTCCCATTTAGAGCATTTATTGCTGCTTGACTATCGGAGAGAATGGATATATCCGCATTCCGATAGTGTCGTTTTAGGTTAAACTCCGCACATCTCCCTATCGCACACACCTCTGCTTGAAATATGCTGGTGTGCTTCCCAAGGGACTCATAGTGTGATACGCGGGGACCCACCACTCCAAGGCCTGTTCCCTGTGTGGTGAGTGATCCGTCGGTGTACCATTTTATGGTGTGCGGTTTCATAGGGTGGACTTCGTTTAGCGTTGTCCATTCCCTTTTGCTGCTCGAATAAATATTCGGCCGTCATTTCGTCCCTGGGTTGCATAATCAGGGGAAGTTCATGTGCTAGGAGTTGGGCATCTTTGTGGCTTAGGATGTGATTGCCCCCAACTCCTTCAGCTGACATCCTTAAGAGCGTTGCTTTCTGTTGGAGCCTTATGGTGTGGTGGAGCGGTGTGAGCTCCATTAAGGCTTCCAGGGCCATTGTAGGGCAGGTGCGCATTGCCCCTGTCATACATACGCAGGCCATTCTTTGCAGTTTTTGTAACTGTTTCTGCACGGTTGTTAGCCGCACCCTGTCCCCCCATGCTATTGCCCCATAGGTTAGCATGGGCTACTGAAAGGTTATAAAATATTCTTTTGAAGATTGAATACATAATAACAGGGAATTTAAATTAATAACATTGTAACGAACCTGATTGCTTGCCGAGCTAACGCTCAGTCGAGCTGTGGGTTCGTGCAACAAAATTTATAGAATTTGGTCGCGATGTGACAATTAGCAACACAATTATTTTGTATATTAAATCAAATTGAATGGTTTATTTACCATTGATTGAACACACTTAATATTTGCGTAATGTCTGGGTTTGATTCCTTCGGCGATTTACTGAGGCCTTGGCTTGTTCAGTGCGTGGTCCTGTTCGGAAAGGTTGGTTCTAGGCACCCCGTACACCAGTGGCGCCAGTCCGCGGCTTCGCACTGGTTCGACAGCTTATCATACGGCACCCCGGTTGACCAAACGGATTTCGCACGTATACTGTCGAGCTTCAGGCAGATTATCGCACGCTTGGCTCGTAACTGTGTAGGCCTCGCCTAGTAGCACAACCTAAACGTAGCAAGGATCCACTACTTGAACGTTTTAAGGACCTCAGTGTCCTGTCTTGGAAAGCCTTTACTAGCTGTTGGTTTCTTTATCGCACTCGCGTAGACCTTATTCGTAGCTTACGAATTCTGATCTTAAATTGTTGGTCAGCGTTTCCCCTTATCACTTGGTATGGAGTTCAATTTCCTCTGTTGTTCGACAGAGGTTCCGCTTCGCGTCTCGGATTTCACTGACTGTCCAGTGTGTTTTCGGCGCTCTTTATATAGCCCGTGTCGCGGCCTTTTGTCGGGACTGTACCAGAAATCACGCGATCGCCTCGGTGGCGTGATTTCTGGTAATTTTCCACAGCCATCTGCTGACGCCAGCCTATGTCTGCCGTTAGTGTGAGTATGGATAGAGATGGATGGAGATATTGCACTCGCAATACTCCTCACACATAACGGCACATGTCCTGGTGGACATGTGTGTCAGACACGCTCATATGGCTGACGACCTGAGTGCGAAAGGGAGAGGACGAAAGAGAGCGAATTCGCCGCAACTCGCTATATGGCTCCTCACACTCCCCTCTTTCTTCGGCAGTGGAAGACTTCCACTGTCCCAGCGGCGACGGTTGTGTTGATGTGTAGAGATGACGATGGCTTCGTCAACCCGAGGAATGGGGAGCATGGTGTCGTCGTCATCGCCCGATGACTGGCCATGCTCCTCTCCGCCCTCGTGCATCGGCTCTCCGCCGTTAGCAGGGCTGGTGTCCTTGCCACCTCGAGGTCTGGGGGGCATGGTGTCGTCATCATCGTCCGATGACTCGCCATGTTCCCCTTCGTCGACATCGGAGACAGGATTGTATGGGCTTTCGCGTCCCTCGTTGCGACCGTCATGATGCGTTGCTCTGTTCGCACCAGTGCCGCATGCCGGCGGCACTTGGCCTCAGATTACTCGGTGTATATCGCGTATCTCCAAATAGCCCCGATAGCCGAATAGCTGGCAATGGCCAGGCACACTCACCCAACCAGTGTCTTCCACTTGTCCAGCATCAGACTCGAGGACAGATTCCAATTAGGGTGGCTCCTGTTGCTGCTCGAGTTGTGCTGCTTGCTTTTGCATCGGCTGCTGCCGCTGTCGTTTTTGATTTGATTTAATTGCATTGTTGTTGGTGTCGCTTGCATTGCGCGTCATCCTTGCCAACTTATAACACAATTTTATTTGATTCCTTTTTTATTTCGTGTACCCACACGTACACACACGCACGCACACGTACGCGTACGCCTTACGAGTATCACGCGCACTATACAAGTCACCCGGTCGCCTGGACGCAGCGATCGTACTGACTTGTGTGCTTGATAGAAGCTTCATTTTTACCTCATTATTACCCTCTCGGGTTGAATTGGTGATCTTTTCACCGGTGACGCTCCTTACACTAGTGTGGGTGGCTAACCAACGGTGCCCTGGTATCCGTGTACCTGCACTAGTACTGGTGATTAACCAACGGTGCATGGTTTTGTCCCTCACGCATCCGCACTAGTGCTATTGTTGTTGGTTGCCATTTTGCATTTTGCGCACGTCTCCACACTAGTGCGTAAATCCGCTGTTGCTAAGCGCCGAGCGAAACGTTTTCAGTGGTCGCGGCGCTTGCGCTCTCCTAGTGCAACCATTGTTGTTGACCGATTCGTCAACAGCGGTGAGCGAACGTTTTCGGTAGTCGCTGTGCTTGCGCTCTCTCCCAAAGGAAAGGGCCAACGAATGAGCAGACGCAGGCAGCTTGCCAGCCTGGCCAGGGTGCGTTTCAACGTCTCCTCCACTTCCGATTCGCGCATCTCTGGGCGAGCAGCGGGAAGGGCTCGTTGAGACGCAGCTTGCGCAGCGTTATCCAACAGTCCAACAGCGGCAAATTGCCGAGCTCGAAAATTAGTAGCTTGAACTGCGTCATATGTGAGCTGCCAATGCCCAGATGCATCATGGAGTCCATATTAATCGCATTCAATGTCATGCTGTGCATCGGTCGCTGTGGCATATCGCGCGGTGCTGTTGTGCCCCCGGCATAGGTAGGCAAGGATTACGTCGTGGCATCCGACTGCATCTCATATATCGGTGTCTCGACCTGTGGAGGAGCACCAGCTGATGTATGCGCGACTCGATTCATTTCGGCTGGTTTTCTGTCGAGCGCACTGCTGGTGCCTGGTGGCGACATTTCTTCTGACTGCATTTAACCTTTCCCCCTTCCACAAAAGATAATGTGGATCATACTTTTGTGAGTGAATCTAATAATAATATTATATAATGCTTTAAATGGGATTTTAGATATTGCAATGAGACTCCAACTCCGGTATCTGTAACGACGCATTTGTGTTGCCTACTTTAGGGCATTTGTTTTGATATAAGTTTATGTTACAATTCTCAAACGGTTTAAGCACAAATCTATTGGCATGCTAGATGCAGCAGGCGCGTTTTATTTTTTTTTTGTAATGAAAGCAACTGACTATATTTTATATATATGTTTTATTTCTTCATTTTTTCTTCTCTTTTTTTTCGCAAGGGAACATTGGGAGAGACTGACGACTGTAAAAATAGTCAACAGCTCCCATGTTTATCGTTTCCTCCACAATAGCTCTCAACTGCTGTGTACGTTAGTAAGTCATGAATCATGATACGTCACCCCAAACAGGTATAAATGAAACGCTGTCCAATTTGCTCCAAGGGCGTGAATTTAGCGCAATAATACTTGGAATAATCCATTAGGCTGTTATTTGACATTTTCGGATGTCCCAGACATGACATTCTGTATCCCTGCCACTGGACACGAGATGGTTGCCATCGTTGCGCGGATCAAGGTATGTAATTCAGCCCCCTTGTGCACCGAGTACTAAATCGGAGTCCGGTGAGCGCAGGTCGATCACCTTCATCAATCCATCTTCGTTACCAACGACGGACACATTAGCATCATTGCTGCTCATAAAGCAGATTGTTGTCAGATAGGTGGCATGCGGCTTGTAGTGCATCATTTGGACACCTGACTGAATATCTGTCATAGAGATATATACAAATGCGTTGCCCCACACGATTTCGTCACCCATCGGCGAGAAGCGCAGCACTTTGGTGTTCCCTGGCATTTTGAACCACTGGCCATCTTTCTCAGAGCCATCGATTGACATCAAGCACACTGTGAGAAAATGTACAATCTTAAGAAATTGAAATCAAATATATTATGCACAAATATCTTACAGTCCAAATCGGATGCGTAGGCGAAGTGCTTGTTATTTGGGCTGAAATCAGCTCCTCTGATGGAAGCATCATTTTGGTATTCGTTTACTAACTTGATTTCATTTGTCAGACGGTAGGCATTTGGCCCCTTGGAAACATCGTAGATTTGCACCAGACCATCTGAAATTCATCAAATAAACACCTTAACATACAGATAATATGTACAAATTGTATATCTGATAATAGAGCGATGTTTACATTTTTAAATGCAAAACTGGATGTTGAAATTATACTTTTAACTATTGCTTATTGACCAAGGCAAATTATTTGGCTGCCACTCTTGTTGAATTTGGCGACCGTAAATATATTCCCCGGCGAGAAAGATTTTTCCAACACAGTGTTCGGAAGATGTTGATTCCACAAGTAGCGCCGCTTACTTGGCAACAATGAGTAGGCGTCGCCGCCGCGAGAGGAGGCAACTCCATTTTCGCGTTGCTGCAACGCCTTCGAAAGATTGAAGCAACCGTCTTCGGGCGCGTAGTTGAGCTGCTTTATTTCCTGGTAAAGTTCGCTTGCCTGCAAATGCACGTGATCGCCTCGGTGGCGTGATTTCTGGTAATTTTCCACTGCCATCTGTTGGCGCCAGCCTATGTCTGCCGTTAGTGTGAGTATGGATGGAGATATTGCACTCGCAATACTCCTCACACATAACGGCACATGTCCTGGTGGACACGCTCATATGGCTGACAACCTGCACACGAAAGAGAGAGGACGAAAGAGAGCGAATTCGCCGCAACTGCAATCAGAGCCGGACTTCGGTCCGATGTGCAGCTGCTGTGAGGGGCGCATATAGCACACATAAATATATAAACCTATATATTTATTTGCCGTTGCTATATGGCTCCTCACACTCCCCTCTTTCTTCGGCAGTGGAAGACTTCCACTGTCCCAACGGCGGCGGTTGTGTTGATGTGTAGAGATGACGATGGCTTCGTCAACCCGAGGAATGGGGAGACAGGATTGTATGGGCTTTCGCGTCCCTCGTTGCGACCGTCATGATGCGTCGCTCTGTTCGCACCAGTGCCGCATGTCGGCGGTACTTGGCCTCAGATTACTCGGTGTATACCACATCAAGCCTATGACCAGTGTGTGGATCGCGTATCTCCAAATAGCCCCGATAGCTAAAATAGCTGACAATGGCCAGGCACACTCACCCAACCAGTGTCTTCCACTTGTCCAGCATCAGACTCGGGGGCAGATCCCAATTAGGGTTGCTCCTGTTGCTGCTCGAGTTGTGCTGCTTGCTTTTTGCATCGGCTGCTGTCGCTGTCGTTTTGATTTGATTTAATTGCAGTGTTGTTGGTGTCGCTTGCATTGCGCGTCATCCTTGCCAACTTATAACACAATTGTATTTGATTCCTTTTTTATTTCGTGTACCCACACGTACACACACGCACGCACACGTACGCGTACGCCTTACGCGTATCACGCGCACTCTTCAAGTCACCCGGTCGCCTGGACGCAGCGATCGTACTGACTTGTGTGCTTGATTGAAGGCTTCATTTTTACCTCCTTATTACCCTCTCTCTCGGGTGGAGTTGGTGCTCATTTTCACCGGTGACGCTCCTTACACTAGTGTGGGTGGCTAACCAACGGTGCCCTGGTATCCGTGTACCCGCACTAGTGCTGGTGACTAAGCAACGGTGCATGGTTTTGTCCCTCACGCATCCGCACTAGTGCTATTGTTGTTGGTTGCCATTTTGCCTTTTGCGCACGTCTCCACACTAGTGCGTAAATCCGCTGTTGCTAAGCGCCGAGCGAAACGTTTTCAGTGGTCGCGGCGCTTGCGCTCTCCTAGTGCAACCATTGTTGTTGCCCGATTCGTCAACAGCGGTGAGCGAACGTTTTCGGTAGTCGCTGTGCTTGCGCTCTCTCCCAAAGGAAAGGGCCAACGAATGAGCAGACGCAGGCAGCTTGCCAGCCTGGCCAGGGTGCGTTTCAACGTCTCCTCCACTTCCGATTCGCGCATCTCTGGGCGAGCAGCGGGAAGGGCTCGTTGAGACGCAGCTTGCGCAGCGTTATCCAACAGTCCAACAGCGGCAAATTGCCGAGCTCGAAAATTAGTAGCTTGAACTGCGTCATATGTGAGCTGCCAATGCCCAGATGCATCATGGAGTCCATATTAATCGCATTCAATGTCATGCTGTGCATCGGTCGCTGTGGCATATCGCGCGGTGCTGTTGTGCCCCCGGCATAGGTAGGCAAGGATTACGTCGTGGCATCCGACTGCATCTCATATATCGGTGTCTCGACCTGTGGAGGAGCACCAGCTGATGTATGCGCGACTCGATTCATTTCGGCTGGTTTTCTGTCGAGCGCACTGCTGGTGCCTGGTGGCGACATTTCTTCTGACTGCATTTAACCTTTCCCCCTTCCACAAAAGATAATGTGGATCATACTTTTGTGAGTGAATCTAATAATAATATTATATAATGCTTTAAATGGGATTTTAGATATTGCAATGAGACTTCAACTCCGGTATCTGTAACGACGCATTTGTGTTGCCTACTTTAGGGCATTTGTTTTGATATAAGTTTATGTTACAATTCTCAAACGGTTTAAGCACAAATCTATTGGCATGCTAGATGCAGCAGGCGCGTTTTATTTTTTTTTTTGTAATGAAAGCAACTGACTATATTTTATATATATGTTTTATTTCTTCATTTTTTCTTCTCTTTTTTTTCGCAAGGGAACATTGGGAGAGACTGACGACTGTAAAAATAGTCAACAGCTCCCATGTTTATCGTTTCCTCCACAATAGCTCTCAACTGCTGTGTACGTTAGTAAGTCATGAATCATGATACGTCACCCCAAACAGGTATAAATGAAACGCTGTCCAATTTGCTCCAAGGGCGTGAATTTAGCGCAATAATACTTGGAATAATCCATTAGGCTGTTATTTGACATTTTCGGATGTCCCAGACATGACATTCTGTATCCCTGCCACTGGACACGAGATGGTTGCCATCGTTGCGCGGATCAAGGTATGTAATTCAGCCCCCTTGTGCACCGAGTACTAAATCGGAGTCCGGTGAGCGCAGGTCGATCACCTTCATCAATCCATCTTCGTTACCAACGACGGACACATTAGCATCATTGCTGCTCATAAAGCAGATTGTTGTCAGATAGGTGGCATGCGGCTTGTAGTGCATCATTTGGACACCTGACTGAATATCTGTCATAGAGATATATACAAATGCGTTGCCCCACACGATTTCGTCACCCATCGGCGAGAAGCGCAGCACTTTGGTGTTCCCTGGCATTTTGAACCACTGGCCATCTTTCTCAGAGCCATCGATTGACATCAAGCACACTGTGAGAAAATGTACAATCTTAAGAAATTGAAATCAAATATATTATGCACAAATATCTTACAGTCCAAATCGGATGCGTAGGCGAAGTGCTTGTTATTTGGGCTGAAATCAGCTCCTCTGATGGAAGCATCATTTTGGTATTCGTTTACTAACTTGATTTTATTTGTCAGACGGTAGGCATTTGGCCCCTTGGAAACATCGTAGATTTGCACCAGACCATCTGAAATTCATCAAATAAACACCTTAACATACAGATAATATGTACAAATTGTATATCTGATAATAGAGCGATGTTTACATTTTTAAATGCAAAACTGGATGTTGAAATTATACTTTTAACTATTGCTTACTGACCAAGGCAAATTATTTGCATTTGGCTGCCACTCTTGTTGAATTTGGCGACCGTAAATATATTTCCCGGCGAGAAAGATTTTTCCAACACAGTGTTCGGAAGATGTTGATTCCACAAGTAGCGCCGCTTACTTGGCAACAATGAGTAGGCGTCGCCGCCGCGAGAGGAGGCAACTCCATTTTCGCGTTGCTGCAACGCCTTCGAAAGATTGAAGCAACCGTCTTCGGGCGCGTAGTTGAGCTGCTTTATTTCCTGGTAAAGTTCGCTTGCCTGCAAATGATAATTGGCCAAATGCTGATCACGGCTGAAAAGAGGGACTCGCTAATTGTGCGCTCACTTGAAATTGTTTGTGAACGCTTGTCCTGGGAAAATCCATCGTATAATTAAATTTATTGCGAAAACTAATTAATGAAAATGAATTTCGACAAATTTTCAGTCTTTCTGATTTGATACTTCAATTTGGTGTCAACGTTGCTGAGATTGTTTGGCGAAAGCACTGCACATGGCAGATATGAATAGCTTGTACAACCTTTTTTTGCACAGCACCTTTTTTATACAACACCGATTTTTGTGATTCTTCCGATAAGTTTTTGAGTGCTCATTTTGTTACTCTTTTTTTTTGGAAATTGAGCAGGTTAGGATCAAGTTCAAATTTATCAACTTGCAACCCTGAAAGTAAATGTCGGCAATTAGCTCCGATGTAAGAAATAAAAATACTGTAGTCGAGTGAGATCGACTACAGCATTCCATTGCGAAAACTAATTAATTTTTTCCGCGGCTTCGCACTGGTTCGACAGCTTATCATACGGCACCCCGGTTGACCAAACGGATTTCGCACGTATACTGTCGAGCTTCAGGCAGATTATCGCACGCTTGGCTCGTAACTGTGTAGGCCTCGCCTAGTAGCACAACCTAAACGTAGCAAGGATCCACTACTTGAACGTTTTAAGGACCTCAGTGTCCTGTCTTGGAAAGCCTTTACTAGCTGTTGGTTTCTTTATCGCACTCGCGTAGACCTTATTCGTAGCTTACGAATTCTGATCTTCAATTGTTGGGCAGCGTTTCCCCTTATCACTTGGTATGGAGTTCAATTTCCTCTGTTGTTCGACAGAGGTTCCGCTTCGCGTCTCGGATTTCACTGACTGTCCAGTGTGTTTTCGGCGCTCTTTATATAACCCGTGTCGCGGCCTTTTGTCGGGACTGTACCAGAAATCACGCGATCGCCTCGGTGGCGTGATTTCTGGTAATTTTCCACAGCCATCTGCTGGCGCCAGCCTATGTCTGCCGTTAGTGTGAGTATGGATAGAGATGGATGGAGATATTGCACTCGCAATACTCCTCACACATAACGGCACATGTCCTGGTGGACATGTGTGTCAGACACGCTCATATGGCTGACGACCTGAGTGCGAAAGGGAGAGGACGAAAGAGAGCGAATTCGCCGCAACTCGCTATATGGCTCCTCACACTCCCCTCTTTCTTCGGCAGTGGAAGACTTCCACTGTCCCAGCGGCGACGGTTGTGTTGATGTGTAGAGATGACGATGGCTTCGTCAACCCGAGGAATGGGGAGCATGGTGTCGTCGTCATCGCCCGATGGCTGGCCATGCTCCTCTCCGCCCTCGTGCATCGGCTCTCCGCCGTTAGCAGGGCTGGTGTCCTTGCCACCTCGAGGTCTGGGGGGCATGGTGTCGTCATCATCGTCCGATGACTCGCCATGTTCCCCTTCGTCGACATCGGAGACAGGATTGTATGGGCTTTCGCGTCCCTCGTTGCGACCGTCATGATGCGTTGCTCTGTTCGCACCAGTGCCGCATGCCGGCGGCACTTGGCCTCAGATTACTCGGTGTATATCGCGTATCTCCAAATAGCCCCGATAGCCGAATAGCTGGCAATGGCCAGGCACACTCACCCAACCAGTGTCTTCCACTTGTCCAGCATCAGACTCGACGACAGATTCGAATTAGGGTGGCTCCTGTTGCTGCTCGAGTTGTGCTGCTTGCTTTTGCATCTGCTGCTGTCGCTGTCGTTTTTGATTTGATTTAATTGCATTGTTGTTGGTGTCGCTTGCATTGCGCGTCATCCTTGCCAACTTATAACACAATTTTATTTGATTCCTTTTTTATTTCGTGTACCCACACGTACACACACGCACGCACACGTACGCGTACGCCTTACGAGTATCACGCGCACTATACAAGTCACCCGGTCGCCTGGACGCAGCGATCGTACTGACTTGTGTGCTTGATAGAAGCTTCATTTTTACCTCATTATTACCCTCTCGGGTTGAATTGGTGATCTTTTCACCGGTGACGCTCCTTACACTAGTGTGGGTGGCTAACCAACGGTGCCCTGGTATCCGTGTACCTGCACTAGTACTGGTGATTAACCAACGGTGCATGGTTTTGTCCCTCACGCATCCGCACTAGTGCTATTGTTGTTGGTTGCCATTTTGCATTTTGCGCACGTCTCCACACTAGTGCGTAAATCCGCTGTTGCTAAGCGCCGAGCGAAACGTTTTCAGTGGTCGCGGCGCTTGCGCTCTCCTAGTGCAACCATTGTTGTTGTCCGATTCGTCAACAGCGGTGAGCGAACGTTTTCGGTAGTCGCTGTGCTTGCGATCTCATAGTGCAACCATTGTTGTTGTTTGATTCGTCTACAGCGGTGAGCGAAACGTTTTTGGCGATTGCTGCGCTTTCGCTCTTTGGCGTGTGGGCATTGTTGCATTGTTGCTTGCAGCGTTTATGCTCTCTAGCGTGTGAGCGGGTAATCTGTTTTCGGCGGACGTTGCACTTGTTCTCTCTAAGCGCAAGCGTTGTTGCCGTTCTTTGTCAGCGGTAAGCATAACGCTTTCGACGGCCGTTGCGCTTCGTCCGAGTGAACTCTAAAGCAGGTCATGGCCATTCTCTCCCTCTTCAATAGCTGTTGTCCACTCTTCGCAATAGCTGTGGCGTGTTAACTCTTCGCCGCATTCAGGGCTGTTCACCTAGTTTAAACCCGCCTTAGGGCTCCAATTACTATTTATATTTATTTTGTTATGCTTGATGTTTATTTAGTGGCTTTCCTGTGAACCTGTGTCTGAAAACTCGGGCAAAACGTGTTGAGTATCCCAGGTTGCTCAGCTTTTGGATCACCCATTCGCTTGGAGTTGTGTGGTGGAGTCGGCGAAGGATGACACGAAAACCTTTCTCACTACGTGGGTGGTGTGAATAAAGTTGTGTGCCGTCTTCAGCCAGGATTGACTGAATAGTGTTTAAAGTCTTCATGTCTTCACATTGGATGCGGAGTCCATTATTTGCAGACGAGTTCGTACTATATTTACCTACATCCGGGCAGTTGTCCAGTTTGGCCAACAGGGGCATGATAGATGTGACGGCCGGCAGTAAAAAAAATTTTGTTGATTTGTCTGCTGCTGTGAGATCTCGTCGTCAATTTGGCCATGTTGATGTCGTAGTGGCTGCAGTGGCTGCTGTTTCAGAGTATTATGCTTATGCTGATGTATTTGAGCCTGCACTTCAAATTGCTTTCCATGCTGCAAATTGGCACCTGAATATTCACTCTGCTGCTGTTGTAGACTTGCGCCCTCTCGCTGCTGTTGTTGCTGGTTTTGCAATTGGGAATGCTGCTCTACATCAGGTATTTGTTTTAGTTGTTTTTCCATTTGTCTTGTATATTCCATGCGTCGAGCCTCCTGGTGCATCTTAATTGCAATGCCACTCTTGAAAACAGGCGTTGTTAATGGTTGGTCACGAGAGTGTATTTCCTCATCTGTGTCGTCAGTGTCTGCGCATCTGCGTTTTAATGGCGAGCGGTAAGTATGATCGGGGTTTGTTACGCCCCTGTTGTCAACTTCCGCAGCTCACAAGGAAGCATGGGCGGGACTTCGCCAAGCCAACTTTGTACCAACGTATTTTTGGTAGCAGCTGGCCTTGTCAGGTTGCTCCTTGTAGGTGACCCTGGCGAGAGGAATGGGAGAAGGTGTAGCATTTAACCTGTAGTCTGCGAGCAGGTGTTGGTGTAGCGTTCCAGAGAGGGTGCACGCGCTGGCTCCGGCTGTATGGTTGGTAGGTGGTCGGGGTTCCATTGGGATTCCTTGGCGCTACTGGCTCGCGGTGCTACCCAATAATAATTAAAAAAAAATCGCGTGCGGGATAAATTCGACCCATTTCTAGGAAGGAGGAAGGTAGGAAGGGAGGAAGGGGGAAGTGGACCGCTCTAACACCTTAAATATGGAGGCGACACTCCTTTTCTGTCGTCGTGTGCGCTGGGCTGGTGTAGTGCCGCAGCCGATGCCCACCCTACCATGATCCTCCGGCACCTAATCATAATATATTTTTGGAGGATCCCTAAACACGACGACTATTCGAATCCTTCTCTGGTTACTGTGCGTTGCATGACTCCCCAATAATTAGAATTTACTTATTCATTTTTTTTCATAATAAACTAATTAACAAATTTATTTATTTTCATTTTTGTTTACGGCAATTATTTTCTAAGTCTTAATCTAATTTTTCTAAAACTAGTATTGGCTTCAGATTTGCTCAAGGAAGATAATAAAAAAATAATAAGAAAAAAACTAAAAAAAAATGTAATGTTAATTCCTATTTTAATTATTTTTCAAATATATATCTCATAGTATTCTTTTCCATTTGTTTTTTCTTTCTTGAGTATTTTATTTATTTATTTATATATATGTAATTCAACCGAGGTTACTTAAATAGTGAGAATATTATATGAAAAAGAAAAAAAAATGTGCCTTGAAATCCAAGGAGCAATCCAGCAAACAACATTAGGTATTTACTTTATTCATGTATAATCACTTTAAACTTTACTTGATGGAGCTGGGTTAGGCAATTAATATTCTTCGATTTTAAAATGCGGCATACTTTTATGCGGATCTTATTATGTGCGCTCAGTTGATTAAAAGCTCGCTCAGCTTATCCCAAAGCCCGCTCACGGATCTTATGGTGAGCAATAAGCTCACTCTCTCTACGCTTGGCTAAGCTGAGTGAGTTCTCTTGTCATACATTTTTTTCTTTTTATTCTCTTATTTCACTTGCAAGAGATATTTTGCAATTGCATTTAACTCTACCTCTACCACCTTTCAAAATCGAAGAATTCACCGGGATTAAACATCAAACACAAAAAAAAACTACCAAATTAATGAGCAGGTACACTTACTTGTCTTATCCACATCCAAAAGATCTTTTGCAGGTGGCGCCTCTAGACGAGAAGGGTAAATTTATAGATTTCATGTATTAATGCCGGTGTATGCACTTTTTTCGGTGTGATTGTTCATTTTTTTTTCTTTTCGGGTAATTTTCCCTTAATGTTGTTTGAGTAGAAAACTTTCGTATTTCATAACACACTATGTAAATACTTTTATGATATTAATCATTATAACAAAAAAAATATAACTTTAGTAATTCATATTATACTGTTTAATTAATTTTATGATATTACGAATTATAACAAAAAAATTGCTTCACTTAGTTATTTAAAAAAAATTATTCACAACAAAAAAATTAATCCAAAAAAATTAATTCAAAAAAAATTGATTCAAAAAAAATTAATAAAAAAAATTTGATTATAGACTATAAAATGTTATCTCGATCCAGCGGTGACTGTACTGCTTCTTCCGCCGTCCTCTTGCTCCAGATTCGTTAGTTATCATTAGCTTATCTATGGCACACTGTGTCCATAGGTGGGATTAACGGTTCGATTCACAAGAAAATTGAATTTTTATTTCTTCACAAAAACAAGTTGTAATTTTATTCTGCACAAAAAAATTGTACTTTTTTTTGTTTCCAACAAAAGTTTATATCGGTAGGTTCGATTCACCAGAAAATTGAATTTTTATTTCTTCACAAAAACACGTTGTAATTTTATTTCTGCACAAAACAAAATTGTACTTTTTTGTTTCCAACAAAAGTTTATATCGGTACGTTGTTGTTTTCCTCGTTTTGATTTGAAGCTAACTTGGGTTAAACCCGGTTTTTTTCTCGTCACGTGTTCTTTTCTATTAGTCTTGACTTTTCTTTTTCGTCACGTGTTCTTTTTAGTTTTCTTTATTACTCCATGAGGTGAGAGAGAAGAAATTATTATGTCCGAGGCGGTGTACTCCGATCAAACCGATCGCCTTCAAAGTCTGAATCCCACTGCCGTGACGATTATAAGCTTTGGTTCGCCAAGCCTGTGGGCGGCTCGATATTGTAATAATTTATCCCCTAGGGGGCGTCGGCAAAAGCTCGGCAAAAGCTCGGCAAAAGCTTGGCTTGGCAGTTAAAACCGTGGCCTAGTTTTAGGCAGGACCTTTACTTGGCAAGCGCACTACAAAGGCTTCTTCGCGTGGTGGGCATGGTGTTTTTTTGCTGAGTCCCGCGAGAATTATTGAAATTTAACATTGACATTTAAATTGCGCCAATTGGATTAGGGGAAACTTGCGGTGTTGCGCTCTTTCCCCTACTTCCGCTAGTCGTTGGCTGTTTTGGCGCGATCGTTTTTTCCTCAAATGGGTGTGTGTGTAGGCTTCGCTGCTTTAACCTTTTTCCCACTTCGGTACTCTGGAGCATCGTTTCAAACATTGCTTTGAAAATTTCCTCGTCGATTGATGCACCACCAAATGACCGTGTGGACATATCTGAGTCTGTTGGGGACAGCAGCGACACCGTAGCAGCTGTGTCCACTTCAGCCTCAGAATTCACTTTATTGTCTTGTTGCACTTTGTTAAAATTGTTGTTTTTATTATTTATTATTATTAATAATCAATTTGATTTTCCATTTTGTAATTATTAATTTTTATTTTAATGTTTTTAATGTAATCACTTTTTTTTAATAGCAAACTCTAGCACTTTTTTAATAGCAAATTTTTTTTTAATAGCAAACTCTAGCACATTTTTTTTAATAGCAAACTAGCACATTTTTTTTTAATAGCAAACTCTAGCAAATCAGTTGTTACTTTAATGGCCACTTTATTTTAATTCATGTTATTACCTTATCGGAGACTTATACAAATTTAAATCGTAACAATAAAAATGGCTTATTGTATTTTATACTATAGGCTTTAGCAATTGGCAGCCTTCTAAATACTGTGAGGAGCCATATAGCTTTGGCAAATAAATGTATATAAAATATACATTTATGCTATATGCGCCCCTCACAGCAACTGTATATCGGACCGAAATCCGGCCCTGATTGCAGTTGCGGCGAATTCGCTCTCTTTCGCCCTCTCTCTTTCTCACGCAGGTTGTCAGCCATATGAGCGTGTCTGACACACATGTCGGTCAGGACATGTGCCGTTATGGTGTGAGGAGTATGGCGAGCGCAATATCGCCATCCATACTCGCACTAACGGCAGACATAGGCTGACGCCAGCAAATGGTAGTGGAAAATTACCAAAGATCACGCCACCGAGACGATCATGTGATCTTTGGTACAGTCGCGACAAAAGGCTGCGACCCAGGCCTATAAAAGAGCGCCGCAACACAGAGAAGGAGAGTTCAGAAAGACCCGATACGCAAGGCGGAACCTCTGAAGAGTCAGAAAATCATACGAGAAGGAGAAACTCTGTCGGAACAGAGTCCGAGACGCAGAGTTTAGAAGCGCGGAAGCTCTGAATAAAATCTACGGGAGTGCCGCGGACAAGTAAAACGACAGTGAACGTCACAAGTGAAAAGTGTACGTCGAACCGAACGACACACAACACAACAGCATCGAGACGAATAATAAAGCAACCAGGAGCATCGAGGGATTCGACGGATACTATACCTACAAGGAGCATCGAGGGATTCAACACTGCCCGGCCTAAGACAACACAGGACATTGAGGTCCTGAAGTTAGTAAGAAGGGTAAATCCTTGCCACGCTTGAGTCGTAGCGACAGGCGGAATCCGCATAAAATCCAACGAGTCCGAGTGAGACCGGGTCTGTGTGTAAGCAACGCGTATACGAGCGAATCCGAGGGTATACCCGGAGTGCCGTATGGTGACGTTGACGGGCAGACGAGCGTCTCAAACTCCCTTAGTTGGTGCGCGGATTTGCCTGTAGCAAAGCTCTCGCGAACAGGAGAACTCTTCGAAGCTGATCAGGGGCTGCAGTGAACTGATATAAAAACCAAGTGCCATCGACAGTGATAATATCCAGCGCAATTGTGAATTAAATAGAAAATTACAAATAAAACCAATCATTCCATTTAATATATATAAAATTCAAGTGTGTTGTTAATTATCGCATCGCGATCAAATATAAATTTGTTGCTCGAACCCGCAGCTCGACTGAGCTTAGCTAAGCCGAAAGAAAAGGTTCGTTACAACTGGCGCCCAACTTTGGTGGTTGCGATAATTAACACACTTTATATATATTGAAAGAACAAAATGGTTCGTGCGTGGATATACAACCTCAGAAAGGAGGAATTAGTAAAGTATGGAGAAGAATTCCAAGTGGAGTTAAGTGGCACAATGGACGCTATGCGTCGACAATTCGGAGAGTGGGTGGACACTCACGAATCCAGACCACCACACAACACGCGAATTGCGGAATTGGCGGCGATACATGGCAGAGCGTCACCGGCGAGAGACACAGTGCAAGTTTCGGATATAAAAAAAGCAGCGTACGTCGAGGTCGCGCATTTGAGCATACCGACAACCAGCACAGCAGCGCGCTCACGAGACGCCAATCACATAGTTTGGGAAACATCGGCACCACAGCCATCGAAGAGGGTATCAATACGAGAGCACACGGCGACGACTATGGCCCAAGAATACCCGAGGGTAGCGAAACAAGTCCGGGAGTGGAATTTTCGCTTCGACGGCACAACGGAGCCGCTCGAATTCTTGGAGCAGGTCGAGTGGTCAGCGGATACCTATGGGCTTAACCTGGATCTGGTTCCCAGGGCCATGCCCGAACTCCTTCAGGGAATGGCTTTGAAGTGGTACGTCGCAAATAACCAGCACTGGACAAGTTGGGAAACTTTCATCCAGAGTTTTCAAAGGTACTTCCTCCCGAGAGACTACTTTGAAAACTTAAAAGAGGAAGTTAACCACAGACGGCAGGCAATGAACGAGCCATTCAAAGCGTACATGGTGGACATGCAGACGCTCATGCGGCCACTGCAATATTCGGCAGACAAACAACTGCTCAGAATATACAATAACAGCCTCCCAGACCTGCGAGCATACGCACGGCCAGAACAATTCAAGGATTTAGAAGAATTGATGTATTTGGCCGTCGTGTTCGAGGAACTCGAGGCTGACAGAGAAAAATTGAGACAGCAAAGCCACACGGAGCAGCCGAGGTACAACGCCCCACAGCAGAGGCAGGCACAGCCTCATCAGAGACAAATGGAACACTCGAGGTACAATGCTCCGCAGCAGAGGCAGGCTCAGCCTCACCAGAGACAAATGGAACACTCGAGATACAACGCCCCGCAGCAAAGCCAAGTACAACATCCGACGCAGAGATTCAGGGAGCCACCACGACGACATATGGAGGCTCCACAAATGAGTCGCTATCGCCAGATAGAACCAGCACCGAGGCAAGACGGCTCACGGCTTATGCGATTAGCGGACAGTGGCCGGGCACAGAGAACTGAAGCCGACACGAGACCCAGGCCAGCCCCGAGGACGAGACGCGACAACCCACGAACGCACATACACAATCCAGAGATGGCCTGCAGACTATGTGGCCAGGAAGGACACCTAGCGGTAGAGTGTACCAACTCTACGCTGGATTATTGCTGGGTGTGCGGGCGTATTGGAGTTCGCACGCCAGTATGTTGTCCGTCGGGAAACGGACACCGGCGTCCGCCACTGAGGGGCGAGCGGGAGCCGAACAGGGCAGCCCCAAGACGCTAATCGGCAGCCTGCAGGACGAGGGAGCGCAACTGATAGCGACCGTGGAGATCGGAAACTGTCAGTACAAGGCTACGATTGATACAGGGGCCACGAGTAGTTTCGTTAGCGAGGAACTAGCTCGGGGACTGGTCAACGTAGGCCGACGATGCGCAACCGACCGACGAGTTCGCATGGCAGACGGCCGAAACAGCGGAGTCCAAGAACAAGTCGAGGTGAACATTAGGCTCGGACGGAGCAATATGGACATCGCACTGCTAATACTCCCAGGAGTAATAGATGACTTAGTTCTTGGATGGGATTTTCTGTGTGGCATGGGCACGGTTTTGGAGTGCGCCGGGCTGAAGATACAGATACCCAAGGACGGCCCACGAGAGCATCAGGAGGAGAGGCTGTACGTGGCGAAGACGGTCACACCACCAGCTGATCCGGACGCAGAAATCATGGACTTTCTGCAAAGGGAAGTAGCCGCATTCGAGGCCATTGAGGGAACATCGCCCATAGCGGAGCATCGAATTATCATGAGTGACGATCGTCCGATAAAGCAGCGATACTTCCCGAAGAATCCCAAGATGCAGGCCGAAATCAACGAGCAAGTTGACGAACTGCTGGCCAAGGGATGCATCGAACCATCGAAAAGCCCACACAGCGCTCCAATAGTGATGGTGAAGAAGAAGACGGGTAAGTGGCGCCTGTGCGTAGACTTCAGGCAATTGAATGCCAAGTCGATAAAGGATGCATACCCGCTGCCAAGAGTCCACCATATCCTGGATCAGTTGAGAGAGGCGAGATACATCTCGAGCTTGGACCTCAAGAACGGCTACTGGCAGATCCCGATGGAAAGAGGGAGTCGAGAGAAGACGGCATTCACAGTTCCGGGAAAAGGACTGTTTCACTGGAAAGTTATGCCATTCGGACTCCATTCGGCACCGGCTACGTTCCAGAGAGCCCTGGATCGCGTGATCGGCCCCGAAATGATGCCACATGCATTCGCATATTTGGATGACATCATCGTGATCGGGAAGACACGCGAGGAACACATGGACAACCTGAGGGAAGTGTTCCGACGGCTGAGGGCAGCAAACCTAAAGATAAACGTGGACAAGTGCGACTTCTTCAAGAAGGAGCTGAAATATCTCGGTCATCAGGTCACGGAAGATGGAATCCGCACTGACCCAGAGAAGGTAGCTGCTATCGCCGAACTAAAGCCGCCGGGAAACGTGAAAGAGCTTCGGCAATACTTGGGAGTGGCATCGTGGTATAGGCGTTTTGTACCAGATTTCGCCACAACGGTGCACCCACTGAACGCACTGCTCAAAAAAGGGACCAAATGGGAATGGACCGAAGAACGCAGGAAGCCTTCGAGACGGTGAAGTCAAAGCTAACACAATCCCCTGTGTTAGCATGCCCAGATTTCTCAAGGCCATTTTGCTTGCAGACGGATGCTAGCAACTATGGCTTGGGAGCGATACTGACCCAAAACTCAGAGGAGGGTGAACGGGTCATATCGTACGCAAGCAGATCTTTAAATGGTGCGGAGCGCAACTACTCTGCGACCGAAAAAGAGTGCCTTGCAATAATCTGGGGCATAAGGAAGCTGCGACCTTACTTGGAAGGATACCACTTCACCGTCATCACGGACCATATGGCACTGAAGTGGCTCAACTCCATCGAAAGCCCCTCAGGCAGGATTGCGAGATGGGCACTGGAGCTGCAACAATTCGATTTTGACGTCAAATACAGGAAGGGGAACCTGAACGTTGTTGCAGATGCCCTATCTCGACAGCCCCTGAAGGAGACGTGCCGCAGAATCTCAACGGTGGAAGACGCGATGGACCAAGCAAATAAAGACTGCCACTGGATCCAGAAGATGCGAACCACCATCGCCAAAAACCCAAGAAAATTCCCGGACTACATGGAGGAGTCTGGAAACTTATACAGGCACATCCCTCACAGAGCCGGAACAGAGGATGTGACAGCCTGGAAATTGTGTGTGCCAACTGGCAAACGGTCAAAAGTTCTAAGCGAGAACCACAACACCGCCGCCGCAGGCCATACGGGAAGCCGGAAAACAATAGCCCGAGTAGCAGCACGCTACTATTGGCCAGGCTTATACAGGGATGTACGAGCATATGTTCAACAGTGCGAAATATGCCAACAGTATAAGCCGAGTCAATTGGCCGCGGCAGGACACATGCTGACGCAGATACCTGAAGAGCCCTGGAGCACGGTATGTGCAGACTTCGTGGGACCATTACCGAGGTCCACCCATGGAAATACGATGTTGTTGGTATTCGTAGACCGCTTTTCGAAGTGGACCGAAATGGTGCCACTTAGAAGCGCTACGACAGCAGCACTACAAAAGGCCTTCAGGGAGAGGATTCTGGCACGGTTCGGTGTACCAAAGGTGTGATAACCGACAACGGCACACAATTCACCAGCAGGGCATTTAAAAATTTCCTGGCAGAAATGGGAATTAGACACCAATTCACGGCGCCCTACACGCCACAGGAAAACCCAACGGAACGCGCAAATCGCACAGTAAAGACGATGATCGCGCAGTTCACAAAGAACAACCAGAGAAGGTGGGATGAGGCGCTACCCGAGCTGACACTGGCAGTCAACACCAGCGTATCGAGCACTACAGGGTACAGCGCGGCCTTCATCACACAAGGTCGGGAGCCAAGGCTGCCGAAAGCGTTGTTCGACGAAGTGGCCATCGGTACGGGTCAAGTAGCCCAATCGCCGACGGAAAATGAAAATAAGCTCAAGGAAATTTTCGAAATCGTTCGGCGGAGCTTGGAGAAGGCCTCTCAGGACCAAGCAAGGCACTACAACCTTCGACGCAGGCAATGGAGCCCCAAAATTGGAGACAGGGTGTGGGTGAAGGTACACCACCTGTCAAATGCGGCGGAGGGATTCGCAGCCAAACTGGCACCAAGATACGGCGGCCCGTATCAAATCGTGGATTTCACGTCGCCGGTGATCTGCAAACTGAAGAGCTCAGCGGAGAAGCGGATAAGGACGGCCCATGTGAGTGACCTGAAGCCACACAGCAAGGAGGCGGGTGAGTCCCAAAATCCCAAAAATTAAAAAGGGGGGAAGATAAGTGTGACTCCATAAACAAAAAAAAAAAAACTGGAATCACACTTATACACCTGAATAACAAAAAAAAATATATATATATATAGTAATAATAATAAACGCCCAACAGGAAAGGGTAAGAATAAAGAAAAAGAAAGGGTATACAAAGGTCGTATGCACCTACATATGAAAAAAAAGAATAATAAATAAATAATATATATATATATATACATATAAGGAAAATAGAAGAAAACAAATAATAATAATAATCAAGCATAACAAAATAAATAGAAATAATAATTGGAGCCCTAAGGCGGGTCCAACACAGGTGCACCGCCCCGAACGTGCGAATGTTCAGAAAAGATCACGCCACTCTAAGAAGAAAGGCAACAGTTAATGCAGAAAGAGAGTTTGCTTATAGAGACATAAAATACGCAACTACGACGCGCACTATTGAACAAAGTGCACGCTACAGTAGGCAGAACGAGAGGCACGCGACGATGGCAACCATGACCTTCATAGAGGACACCCAAAGATCACGCCACTCGAAGAACAAATGCAACGGCTGGCGAAAACGTTTGCTTATCACTGACAGAAAATAGGCAACTACGCGTGCACTATTGAGAACACAGAAGGAACAACAGTTAAGGCAGAAAGAGAGGATGGCCATGACCATCATAGAGGACAGCCAAAGATCACGCCACTCGAAGAACAAATGCAACGGTTGACGAAAAACGTTTGCTTATCATTGACAGAAAATAGGCAACTACGCGTGCACTATTGAGAGCACAAGTGTGTTGCCCGCTCGCGCAAATGAGAGCGCAAGCGCACCGACCACCGAGAGAGAAAGTGTTTAGGACGCTCGTGCAAACGAGAGCGCAAGCGTACCGACCGCCGAAAATGGTTCGCTCACCGCTTTGGACGCACGAACAACAACAACGCTTGCACTACGGAGAGCGCAAGTGCAGCGATCACCGAAAATGTTGCGTTCGGCGCCTAGCAACAGCGAATCGTCACACTAGTGTAAAGGCGTGCAAAAGATAAACCAAGAAGAAATCCGATAACAACTGTACTGGTGCGGGTGCGGGTGCGGTAAATAAGACCATGCACCCTGTGCGGTGTAGTCACCCACACTAGTGCAGGTGTAGGTATACAGGACACCGTTGGTTAGTCACGCACACTAGCGCCAAGACGGGCATCGGGAAATAGAGCGCCAACTCAACTAGAGAGCGAGAGAAGGGATTCAAGCGCACACACCCACACAAAAGGGTATATAATAAGCCCACAAATCACGACAGATTAGCAGAGTGAAAAATTTTTGGAGAAAGCACAACATGGAATCTAGTAAGCAAGCAGCTTCCAGCGGCCAGCGCCGACCGAGACAAAATCGGAATGGAAAAGCAGGGTCAACCACAATGCAAGAACGACGTCAACGTGGCCGTGTGGTTCGAGTGGTGCGTTTCACGCGAAAACGGCAGCTTGTGCGGGTGATACGCATCCCACGCCAGCTGCCGGACCCCACTCCACAGGACGGGATGGACGTTGAGGTCGAGGGGGAGACACTGGAGACCAGGAGCCCTCCAATGGCAAGAAGTGGCCCACCACGACCTAGCTCAAAGGAACTGGCCGCCGAAAATGCGGAACGGATGCGGGAGAGCGCCGCGGTTCCACCAGATCCGTACTCCCACCTAGAAGTGCGTAGTATCGGCAGCCCCTACAATCCTTTCTCGGATCCAGAGCCCAGCTCGGAGGATGAGGGGAAGCGCGGCGGGGACGATGGTCGCTACTCACCATAGGACGACTGGTCCGAAGGAGCCAACGCGAGTACACTGTCCGAGGACGATATCATCGTCGTGTCCTCCGACGAGGAGGACACCGCAGAGCCACAGCCGGAAAACGACAGTCCGAGTACAGCGCCCCTGTCCGAGGACGATATCATCGTCGTATCCTCCGAAGAGGAGGACACCGCAGAACCACAGCCGGAAGTCCCGAAGGCAAAGCCGCGAGTAACCACGGCGACGGCAACGTATAAGCAAACATACGCCAAGGGACTGCGTATCCATACCGTCACCGTGGCAATAGTCTGGGACGAAGACGTGGAAGTGCCCCCCTCGTGGCAGCTAACAGAAGACGAGCCGCCTCACCCCGTGCCCAGTCAACAATCATCGCAAAGACAACGTGTGGAGACACCACCACCACCGCCCCCCACTTGGCCGCTAACAGCGGAGGAGCCGCCCCACCCCGTGCCCAGTCAACAATCATCGCAAAGACCAGGACGTGTGGAGACACCACCACCACCGCCCCCCACTTGGCCGCTAGGAGCGGATGAATCGCCCAACCCCGTGCCACCACCGCAACCGACGCTCAGGCCAAATCTGTCGCGCCCACCACGGCCCACGCTCCAACCCCAGACGTCGACGCAGGGGTCGGGGGTGGGATGGAGAGAACTCCAGCCGTCGGCATGGTCTCCGGGAATCAGGGAGGACGTGGAGCAGCATCCAAACCCAGCTCGGCGGACATCAAGGATCATTTGGAGCGGGGGACGCCGACTTCGAGTAAAGACGTCCACCAAGAGCGGGACTCGGGTGTATGAGCAACAGTAAGAATAAACGAGAAAATATATATATATATATATGCCTATACAAAAAAAAAATATATACATATATACTATACAAAGAAAATATATATATATATACTATACAAAAAAAATATATATATACTATACAAAAAAATATATACATATATACTATACAAAGGAAAAAAGTATATATACACACATACAGGAAAAAATATATATAAACACTCATAAAACATACATAAAGAAATATAGAAAAAAAGGAAAATATAAATACACATAATTACATATGTACAAAATATATATACCTACATAGAAAAGAAGAAAGAAAATACTCATACATTCACATATAAAAAAAAAAATATATATAAATGAAACAACACCTGCCATGCAGCTATTTGTACTGCGGGAAGAAAATAAGGGGGGGGGGGGGCGGGAAACTAATGTCGGCATTTAAACTTCTCTATCCACAGCCAAACCACCACCGCAGAATAGTGGAAGTCTTCCACTACCGAAGGAAGGGGAGAGTGTGAGGAGCCATATAGCTTTGGCAAATAAATGTATGTAAAAAATGCATTTAAGCTATATGCGCCCCTCACAGTAACTGTATATCGGACCGAAATTCGGCCCTGATTGCAGTTGCGGCGAATTCACTCTCTTTCGCCCTCTCTCTTTCTTACGCAGGTTGTCAGCCATATGAGCGTGTCTGACACACATGTCGGTCAGGACATGTGCCGTTATGGTGTGAGGAGTATGGCGAGCGCAATATCGCCATCCATACTCACACTAACGGCAGACATTGGCTGGCGCCAGCAAATGGTAGTGGAATATTACCAAAGATCACGCCACCGAGTCGATCATGTGATCTTTGGTACAGTCGCGACAAAAGGCTACGACCCAGGCCTATAAAAGAGCGTCGCAACACACTGAAAGGGATTCAGAAAATCGTACGAGAAGGAGAAACTCTGTCGGAACAGAGTCCGAGAGTCAGAGTTCAGAAGCGCGGAAGCTCGGAATAAAATCTACGCGAGTGCCGCGGACAAGTAAAACGACAGTGAACGTCACAAGTGAAAAGTGTACGTCGAACCGAACGACACACAACACAACAGCATCGAGACGAATAATAAAGCAACCAGGAGCATCGAGGGACTCGACGGATATTATACCTACAAGGAGCATCGAGGGATTCAACACTGCCCGGCCTAAGACAACACAGGACACTGAGGTCCTGAAATTAGTAAGAAGTGTAAATCCTTGCCACGCTTGAGTCGTAGCGACAGGCGGAATCCGCACAAAATCCAACGAGGCCGAGTGAGTCCGGGTCTGGGTGTAAGCAACGCGCATGCGAGCGAATCCGGGCGCATAGCCGGAGCGCCGTATGGCGACGTTGTCGGACAGATAGGCGGCTCAAACTTTCTTAGTTGGTGCGCGGATTTACCTGTAGCAAAACTCTCGCGAACAGGAGAACCCTTCGAAGCTGACCAGGGGCTGCAGTGAACTGACATAAAACTAAGTGCCACCGACAGTGCTAATAACCAATAATAGTAAATTACATAGGAAAATTCAAATAAAAACCAATCATTCAATTTAATATATATAAAATTCCTTGTGTTGTTAATTGTCGCATCGCGATCAAATATAAATTTGTTGCGCGAACCCACAGCTCGACTGAGTAGTTTGTTTACATTTTGCGTTTGCCTATTTGCCAGTGATAAATAATATTAAATATTTTACTAATTCGAATGTTATTTATAAAAAACAGGTACTGGTGAACAGGATGCTCCGTGGGATGTTCGAGATGGCCATATTCTGGTGTAGTCGGTGCTTGTTGCGTCGTCTGGATTCTGGGTAAGTAATTCTGCAACAGCTGTTTTGTTTTTGTGGAGTCAGCATGAACATTTTTGGCTTATATTAATAGCTTAATTATTAACATATATTTATCTTTCTTTACAGGTACTTGTAGACGGACATCATCGGACTATATGTTTATTTATTATTATTCTTGTTATATGTAGGTGTATACGACCTTTGTATACCCTTCCAATATGACGCTGCACAACGACTTCTGTGTACCGACAGTCTTTAGCCAAATAAACCGACATACAAGTCGTTATAATGACCGGTTACATAACCATGTTAACCCATTGCCCTGCTCACTAGGGTAGAATACAACCCGTCGACGCTTAAAGCGCCTCCACAACAGCGACCTCTCGACTGTTGGGCGTTAATAGAATCGTTATGATGAAACAAATGTTATATTTAATATTATATTTGATGTTACGTAATATTGTAATACGCTAAAACCAATTATTTGTTTATGTTATTAATTTAAATTACCTGTTATTATGTATTCAATCTTCAAAACAATATTTTATAACCTTCCAGTAGGTTGATCAATATTAAATTAAATTGCTATATAAAAAAAAAAAATCAATTAGTTTTCGCAATGGAATGCTGTAGTCGATCTCACTCGACTACAGTATTTTTATTTCTTACATCTGAGCTAATTGCCGACATTTACTTTCAGGGTTGCAAGTTGATAAATTTGAACTTGATCCTAACCTGCTCAATTTCCAAAAAAAAAAAGAGTAACAAAATGAGCACTCAAAAACTTATCGGAAGAATCACAAAAATCGGTGTTGTACAAAAAAGGTGCTGTGCAAAAAAAGGTTGTACAAGCTATTCATATCTGCCATGTGCAGTGCTTTCGCCAAACAATCTCAGCAACGTTGACACCAAATTAAAGTATCAAATCAGAAAGACTGAAAATTTGTCGAAATTCATTTTCATTAATTAGTTTTCGCAATAAATTTAATTATACGATGGATTTTCCCAGGACAAGCGTTCACAAACAATTTCAAGTGAGCGCACAATTAGCGAGTCCCTCTTTTCAGCCGTGATCAGCATTTGGCCAATTATCATTTGCAGGCAAGCGAACTTTACCAGGAAATAAAGCAGCTCAACTACGCGCCCGAAGACGGTTGCTTCAATCTTTCGAAGGCGTTGCAGCAACGCGAAAATGGAGTTGCCTCCTCTCGCGGCGGCGACGCCTACTCATTGTTGCCAAGTAAGCGGCGCTACTTGTGGAATCAACATCTTCCGAACACTGTGTTGGAAAAATCTTTCTCGCCGGGGAATATATTTACGGTCGCCAAATTCAACAAGAGTGGCAGCCAAATGCAAATAATTTGCCTTGGTCAGTAAGCAATAGTTAAAAGTATAATTTCAACATCCAGTTTTGCATTTAAAAATGTAAACATCGCTCTATTATCAGATATACAATTTGTACATATTATCTGTATGTTAAGGTGTTTATTTGATGAATTTCAGATGGTCTGGTGCAAATCTACGATGTTTCCAAGGGTCCAAATGCCTACCGTCTGACAAATGAAATCAAGTTAGTAAACGAATACCAAAATGATGCTTCCATCAGAGGAGCTGATTTCAGCCCAAATAACAAGCACTTCGCCTACGCATCCGATTTGTCTGTAAGATATTTGTGCATAATATTAAAGTATTATATAATATTATTATTAGATTCACTCACAAAAGTATGATCCACATTATCTTTTGTGGAAGGGGGAAAGGTTAAATGCAGTCAAAAGAAATGTCGCCACCATGCACCAGCAGTGCGCTCGGCAGAAAACCAGCCGAAATGAATCGAGTCGCGCATACATCAGCTGGTGCTCCTCCACAGGTCGAGACACCGATATATGAGATGCAGTCGGATGCCACGACGTAATCCTTGCCTACTTATGCCGGGGGCACAACAGCACCGCGCGATATGCCGCAGCGACCGATGCGCAGCATGACATTGAATGCGATTCATATGGACTCCATGTTGCATCTGGGCATCGGCAGCTCACATATGACGCAGTTCAAGCTACTAATTTTTGAGCTCGGCAATTTGCCGCTGTTGGACTGTTGGATAACGCTGCGCAAGCTGCGTCTCAACGAGCCCTTCGCGCTGCTCGCCCAGAGATGCGCGAATCGGAAGTGGAGGAGACGTTGAAACGCACCCTGGCCAGGCTGGCAAGCTGCCTGCGTCTGCTCATTCGTTGGCCCTTTCCTTTGGGCGTTTTCATTTAATGTCTCCGTTTTTATTTTATTCTTTTATATATATAGGTGTATACGACCTTTGTATACCCTTTCTTTTTTTTTTGTTCTTACCCTTTCCTATTGGGCGTTTGTTTTATTATAGATATATATAATTACGTTTTTGGAGAGTGTTGTACCGGCTGCGCCAATTGAAAAATCCGACAACGGGTTTTTAGGAATAATATAATTTTTTATTGAACAAAACACACGTCCTTTCGGCTTCGCGTACTAAATAACTCTCAACTTATGCTAGTGGTTTATTTAAAATGAAAACTCGCATTTGCTTCCTCTGCGATGTTGTAGCTGAGTCGCTGCTGTCCTATTGGTGGAGGTGTCCGATAGACTTAGCCATTATGAGGCTATGATCAACATTCCATCCACCACTCCTGCAACAGTATACACACTCGAGATCCGCCAAGACCAAATCCGATCCCTATGGGAAAAGGTCGAATAGGAATACGAGCTGTGCTCCAAAACTGCGATCCAAGGGGAAAGCAGTGAAAATAGCGCGATCAGGCAGAATAAATACTTCCATTGCTATTCTGTCTACGAATGCAGTGCAGCTCAACTCAGTGAGCAAATCGCACAAGCTACGGCTGCAAGTACACCGCAGCATTCTCCGACCGCGACCTGCCGCAATTTTTTTGGTTTCCTCGTGTCGTGCGAAAATTCAGTAGTTAGGAGACTACAACAAAGCCGTGTAATCGCAAAAAAAAAATAAAAATTTTTTTTTTGTAAAAATTTCTGCTTTATTCTCTGAGTATCCATATCCATATTGAACTGTTCTGTTTAGGTGGGATATGTTAAGCCAGGCTTTATCAGCCGGTGTCATTTTGGCTTAACATAACCTACGATCCACATCCTCTCTCTTTGCAATGCAACCTGCTCTCAGCGCTTTCAGCGCTGTTAGCAACCTCCACACAGCGCACTCTGCATTAAAATCACTAGTAATCTCTGTAATACAACCAACGCGATAAGTTGAGCAAATATTTAAAGTGAAATCAATATATATAGTGACTAAAACCAAACCAAGCTGCCTTTTATTCATGGTCCTTCGAGCCGGATTTTCACAAGCAATTTCCCTCAGCTAGCCCCAGCTCTCATCGGTGGATTTTTCCCTGCAACCACTCCAAACACATCCAGATAAGTACATCCAACGTACTTATATCCAAAATACAGTCCGCTGAACTGCCAATTCCTGGCCTCCATAACTCCGAATACCAAAGGTATTAAAAGTCCGATAATTGTACGTTGAAAAAAGTGCGAAATGTATGAAGTGAAAATTGTCTCAGCAGCAGTCATTTTTTGCGACTATCCAAAGTCCAAAGGGCTCACAATTTCACTTTCGCAGACTTATATGTACCCCAAACATAAAGCCACACACACTTTTTAATGAAACAAGTACAATTATTTTTCATTCACTCACACAACCCCCAATCCCCCAATACTATTACCTACCCCCATCCTTTCCTCACACGTCTCACTCCGGGCCGGACTAAGGTGTCAATCGAACCGTGCTGAGAGTCAACTTGGCTGGGGACCCGGACTATCAAATAGCCCAGTTCTTAACGGTGGGCTCAGGCAGATGGCGACCGCCTGTTCTAATCAGCCTTACCCGGGTATCGCAGATCTCTGCCCGGGCGGACTTTATTTTCTCTGCAATTCGTGGGAATAACATGAACAGCAATTTTGATACAAAAATCCCGCAGGATCTCCCTGCAAATGAAGTCGCAAGACTGATGGAGGACCGAGCCCTGGACGGGAGGAAGTCCTCCCATGTGGTAGTAAATCCTCTACAACCCACTCCAATACCAAGGAGAGTGCCCTCTCAACAGCAGGGGCACAGTCAGCAGGCACTTGCCTTGATAAAAGAAGGTGGGGTCGGAGCAACTCGACCACCACACCCAACAGTGAGAGCATTTCATATGCGGCGGCAGCCAAGAAGGTCAGGGTGGCGGTATTGCCGGTAGACTACCCCCCGGTAGTGCTCAGCCACAAAGACCTGTCTACGCTAGAGAAGGTCATCATAGATGACCTCTGTTCAAGTATGAACATGAGAGAGGCTGATAGCTGACCCATGCAAGCCAGCATTGTTTAAATAGAAACATGAGATATGCTGATAGCTAGCTCATGCAGCGTCCGCAAGATTAGGCACTTGAGGCTGGCTTGCATGGGGTTAAGCTATTTTTAGAGAGGTCGATGGAGTGAGTCGTCTTACAAACGGCCGCACTCGATAAGGGACCAATGCAGTTGCCTTAAGCGGCTGCAGAGTGTATTTCTATGTATTTTAGGTTTAAGAATTTTATATAAATAAAGGGCCTGCTCGTCAGAGCGGGCAGTCTGAATTTAGAACTCGCAAAGTGTATAATAACTATACATTTTTGGTCCTTCGAGCCGGATACAGTTTTACACTATACGTAATCTGTATAAGTTGAATTTCGCGCCGGATACAGTTTTACACTATACGTAA